>JZKD02S0445112.1:1895869-1906322 GCA_000966675.3 Picea glauca
GCAAAATATCTATAATGGCACTATACTTAACCACATTATTCGTTGATGGCTCTAGATGAATGCCACCTGAAGACACTAGTTGTCCCTCAGGTGAGTAAATGACCCATGCGGTAGAAGCCATGTTCAATGTATGACAACTGGCACCGCATGTGAATCCTAAGTAAACTGAAGACTCCATTTATATCTTCCAACCAAGGGAAAACTTGATAAGCAAACCAATGACATAAAGGAAAAGATGTATATACACTAAGATACACTAGTATACAAAAAGTCATGCCCAAGATTGAGGGCTCAAGCATAATACTTTTTAAGGTAGAGCCCATTTTTGGGCTCATCCAACATATTCCCTTCATAATCTTCCAATTCATAGACTCCTTTCTCTAAAACACGTCACACGATATGAGGATCGTGCCACATGGGGTTGAACTTGCTTGCCTCCAACGTTTCTTTGGCTTAGTCATATAGGAGAACCAAGTCACCCTTAGCATAATATCGAGGATGGACATACCTATCATATTGAACCTTAACATGTCATTTATTTGCTTCGATAGCCGTAGAGGAATCCTGACGCTACTCATCTAGACGCTCTAGGTGTACGAGGCATTCTTCAAGATCGGATGTGTCAGGTAGGAGCTCAATTGCTGGTTTGAGGGAAGGGATTTCACATTCAATCGAAAGGATCAATTCCATGCCATGTACTAACTGAAAAGGATAAAATCCGATGGAAGTCTTAACCGAGGTTTGATATTCCCAAAGAACATGGTAAAGAATTAGATTCCAGTCAAGCTTACTCTAGCTGGCAGTTTTTTGCAAGATGGTCTTGAGAGATTTAGTCACCGCCTCTACTTGTCCATTTGCTTCGGGATAATAAGGGGAATAATGATCGTTCTTAAACCCCAGTTTTGATGCTAACTCCATCATTTCATTCTGAAAGTGACTGCCATGATCAGTGACATTTTCCTTTGGGATTATGAATCGAGCTATAATTTGCTTGAATACGAATAACGTTGTCGTCTTACCATCAGATTTAATGGTAGGCATGGCCTATGCCCATTTAGTGAAGTAATCCATGACCATGATAATATGTTGATTCCCCCTAGCTGAAGCTGGGTTACAGTCCATAAAATGTAACCCCTGCTTGGTGAAGGGACCAATGATGATGTTTGGGTGAAGAGGGGCTGGATGTGACCACATTTTTCGAGAGAACACATGTAAAGGGTGACACTTCTTGACTGCTTCAATGTAACTTTTAAAAATTGTCAGCCAAAAATAACCGGCTTGTAAAACGTTTTGGGTTGTCGTAAGCCCAGATAGATGACCACCACAAAGCACCACTGTGATAGTCATTGAGAATTGACTCAACTTCCTCGTGAGTCAAGCAACGACACAAAATATTATCTACTCCTTGACGATACAAAGTGTTTCCGATGATAAGCTAATTTTTAGCTTGATGACATATACGTTGTCGATCGTCTCTCAAAAGATGTTGGGATAACTTCAAGGTTTGAAGATAAATTAGAATGTCTCCATACCAGGGGTCCGAAGATGAGATAAGGAAAATATTTTCATCCATGAATGAATCATCATGAATAATTTACTCATCCAGTCGAGGGAAGATTGATATCAACTCGGAAAAAATTAGCGATTTCTTAGACTTCGCTGAAGCAAAATCAAGATCAAACTATTGAAAAATAACAATCCACTTATTGTATTTCCCCCCTATGATATGCCTGGTAAATATGTATTGAAATGGATTGGTATCTGCAACTATGGTAGTTTTTCAAAGTAATATATAATGTCGTAATCTTTGAATTGCATGTACGACAACCAAGGATAGTGTTTCTACATGAGAGTACCTAAGTTCAGAATCGACTAAATTTCGACTAAGATAGTAGACAATGTGCTCATCATCCTCCTGAACCAAAACCATACCAACCGTCCCTTCAAATGTGATGATATACAACAAATAGTCCCTATTGTAGTCTGAAGGCTTTAGTAGAGGCGCTGATACCAAGGATTTCTTAAGAGCATCAAAAGATTGTCAGGCTCACTCATCCCATATAAGTGTAGTATCCTTCTTCAAAATATGCATGAAACCCTTAGTTAAATTGGCATAGTTCACTATAAACCGATGCAAGAAGTTAGCCTCCCCCTAGAAACCTTAAAGTTGTTGAATGTTGCATGGGGGAGGAAATCAAAGTATTGCCACAACCTTCATAGGATCCACCATGAGACTAAGAATCCTAAAAGACGACTAGACCCGATGCAGAAGATGCACTTGTGAGGGTTCAAACAAATGCGATAGTAACGACATATCTCAAATACTAATTGAATGTGAGTGGAGTAATCTACTCTCTTGCAAGAGTGAGTAGCTAGATCGTCGACATAAGCTTCGACAATATGTTTTAGATCGTGAAAAGAAAAGGTCATGGTGAGTTGGAAGGTTGCTCCAACATTTTTAAGGCCGAAAGGCGTTTTCCAGTATGAAAAAGTACCCCAAGGACAAATAAACACCATATTGTGTTGATCCTCAGGTTTGATTTGAATTTGATTATATACTGAAAATCTGTCCATAAAAGAAAACAATTTTCTTCCCAAGCATTCATCAAGAATCTGATCAATGAAAGGAGTCGGGAAGTTGTCTTTAGGACAAGACTTGTTTAGGTATCGAAAATCCATACACATGTAGATGGTTCCTTGTTTCTTATTCACGGAACGAGGTTGGACACCCATTCGGTCAGGGGAACTAGGTAGATGAAACCAACATTAAGTAGCTTCTCTACCTTTGCCTTAATAACATGGGCCTTCTTAGGATTAACATCTCTAAGATGTTGTTGAACAGGTCTAGCATCTGGATAAGTCTTGATCTCATGTTTGACAATGTTGAGGTCGATCCCTGGCATCTCTTCGTATGACCAAGAGAATACATCACAAAATTATTTGAAGATATCGTTGTAGATCTGAATTTCTTCAGGCGAACAATCTGCACCGATATGTACGTTCTCAATTTTTCCAAGAATTCAAAAGATGTTGATCATGATGGTAGGATAATATTTGCCATGTTTGCTTCGGCATAAATACCATGTGTATCAAGAATAACCACATGACTGACGATCTCACTCAAGGTAGATCTAAAGTCATCGTGTTCGATCATAGCAAGATTTGGGAGGAAATAAGAGCGTTGATGCATATCGTCCCAAGGCCTATCAGGACCATTCATGGCCTCTAAGATAACTTCATACAAAGGTAAAGTATTTTCGAGGCAATCATGTGAGAAAGACGATGGGGTGGCCCATATGGGATTTATAATGGAATTCGCCTCATCCGTCTTCGAGGAGAAAGAATCTGGGTCAGAAAAAATGTTAAGAGCAACTTGATACACAACCTCTACCACTCACAGTGACATTTCCATCCCAATATGTGACTGACCCTCGCATGATATAGTCAGGGAAGGTAGGGTCCAAGGATTGTTGAAATACTAAGTATGGAAAGGAACGAACCTCATCGATGATGAAGACCTACTGGAAATGACATGAATGTGGTGGATTGGTGCCACACAATCAAAGCTACCCATGAGAGAGAAATACATTCTGACACCAATATCCTCAGTTGCCTGCCAATAATTGTCGATCACTGGGATCGAAGGTCCAACTGATGCATTAGGACTAGCATGCGCAAAGGACAATTGGTCAATCATCACTATTTTCCCTTCGTGAGGAAAACATAAAGTGCATAAAATATATGACATGATTCCGGTCATGGAATAAGTCCAATTATGCCCTAGTAGTAAATTATAATTAAGGGGTGCATCAACCACCTCACCATCAACTTCCACTGTCTTTCCACCCAATTGGACTGGAAAAGTGAGAAGAATTTTGTGGGGTCGAAATGAACGTCCATCAAATGCAGTCAACATAGTCATAGATTGGGATAGAGTTGGAGAGCCAATGGCTTTCCAACAGGTTATGGACATCACGCACGTCGCAACACCTTCATCAATTATATTGCATTTTATGGTATATTTCATGTACTCCACATGGATTTGAAAGGCCATGTGGTAAGGAAAGCAAGGCTTAACATATGTGATGCCAAACTCAATAACCTATACATCTAGGACACGTCTAGAGTACCTACAAATCCGACATCTCACAAGGGATTTGACCCAGATCTTCGACAATCGAGTAGTTCTGGGAAGCTCTTGCATTAGGATTGTGGGATGAGTGTTTTAGTACTCCTTTCAGAATATGAGGAGGGGGTTCTAGATTTTTGATCTGCAAGGGTGTTTCCGGAGGAGTGGGAGGCTTTGGATCTGTAACAATCTGTGAAGAACCGTAATCACGAGATCGAGTGGCTAGATCAATCTGAGACTTGACCTTATTAACACATAGATGGTCACCTTCGTGTGTCAAGGGGTTTTGACTTTCGTTTGATGCATTTACGATGTTGGAGGACCTCGAAGCCATGTGTTTATTATGTGGAAATGAACTGGTCAACACAACGGGCGGTTGTGATAAGAGCCTCGAGGATTCCTCGATTTTGGGGCATATGTGGCTAAGGTGATAATCTTTACAAAGTTTACAAGGAAACTTCACATTCCATTTTTCTTTCTTGCCATCACCAACATTATTATTCGATGTATCATTGTTAGTGTCATCCTTGGATTTGTTATTATTTTTCCCACCCTTATGATTATTACCTCGTCTTTTCTTTCAATTCCCTCGTAGTTGTTGGTCACCATTTGGGTTGGTCAACGATTGTACATAATCTACACCTGCCGACTGAGTGGGATTGGAGGACAAAGCCAAAGCTTATCCTAATACATGATGGCTTAAAGACAAATCCTTCAAATGGTTCGTCACCAAGTCTGTAGACTTAGAATTTGCAGATCCTATGATGCCATCGGCGTGAGGCCCAGGCTTTTATCTACGGTCATAATTCGATCGCGGCACGTCAGGAATAATTTCATACAACATCCCAGACTAAGAATATATGAGGTCTAGTTGTTGGGCTTTGAAAATAGCTTCTTCCTTAGATGTTACTCCAGATGTAGAAACATCCTTTGAAATATAATGCAATACGGACTTAAGGAACCACTCCAATAGAAACTCTGAAGGAATGTAGGCTTTAATAAACCTCTTCCATCTATGCCACTCTTGGATATGGTCTGAGATATGCATGGCCTTATATGGGCGAAAGGTTGATTTTTTTTTTTATGTTGACATCATAATGAACCAACAATTGGAAGTGGTTGAGAAAAAACAAAATCATATTATTAAAGTTTCCATATGTCCCCCCTAGTAGCTCAATGTACCATTTCGTGGATATCCTCGTGAGGGTGTGTTGAAATAGCCTCAAACAAAAAGTATCATCATTAAGAGAATTTGATGAGCACAAAAGATGAAAAGTAGTAACATGATCACCTGGATCCTCGCTAGTCTTTCCCTTGGATTTCAGAATGTACAAAGGAATCTTGGTGGGGACAGGGAGCCATGATGGATCGTGATGCACTAGGTCATTCATTAATCTCGACAAAATATGGAAGATTAAGCCTGGACAGAAAAGGGAGTCGGGGTTGCAGCGTCTGAGCTCGTGATCCCAGGAAATATTGGCATTGAGGGATTGCAGTCCATCTAGGGTTCTGGTATATACCATGGCTGTATCTGGTAAGGTAATATCCTCCTCCGAACTGATTCATAAGAGGTTGTATGGGCACCATACCTACCAAGATGACATAATGAGGGTTATAAACATTGCCCCCAGATAGAGGAGCTCCAAACTAGGGTTTTCCCATAGTGTGAAATTGACCCTCTCCGGGTGGAACTCCAGAGGATAGAGGTGGATTTTTCATAACAAATGTGTTTTTCGAAACTGGCATGGAGGAAGAAGGGGGAAAGGACAAGATATAGGAAGTGACTTGTTCGCCTAGTTGAGTACTCCATGTAGGGGCATTGAGACTAGGATTAGAACTGGGAGTAAAAGGAGTCTGGCCTCTTACCATAGGATTTGTTTGGGGAATATGACCTCCACCAAATGATAGAGGAGTATGCAGAGGAGCCATGCCTGTAGGTCTAAAACTAGGATTTGCATTAGTCGTTGGAATGGAGGATGAAAGTTGTGACATCATATTGGGTATACCAAAATAAAAAGGATTAGATATTGAAGGTATGGATTGAGCATTGTATCTTGATGTACCAAAAAGAGACCCGAAAGGGTTTGTTTGTATGGGTTGAGTAGAAAACACAGGCTGGGTAGGAGTAGGGATGGGAACCTCTAGCACTACAATCGTCGCGACTGAAAGAGTTGAAGGAATCTCATTAACCACATAAGGTATAGGAGTCGAGGGACTTCTAGTGTCATTCAGACTCGACTCAGTACTCATAACTGGATAATCACAAGTATGGGAGGTGGAGATATATGAACCACGTCTATTAACTTTACACCTTTTAGAAGGCAACTTCAGTAAAGATTCAAAATGCGGTGGTAACTTCAAAAAATGATGAGACTTGCAAGGAGGCTGGTCTTGCTCCACGATGACTCAAGAATCAAGATACGAAACCAAATCCTAAGTCCAACTAACAATCAGAGAGCACACCAAAGTAAAACAAAAAGTCCAAATGCACACAAACAAGATATAGTAGCTGAAAAGGGGCCTCCCTCATTAGAGTAGGTATTCCTCGCCCAAGAGGGGCTTGAGAATCCCTTCAAAAGATTGGAGGTATCATAATCAGTTATAAGGGCCCTCGTGGGATTAACATCGTAGTTGGTTAGATCCCCCCGAAGAGGTAATCCTCCATAAAGGTTGTGTGTTGTCCGACCCTTATCTGACTCAGGGTACCTACAAAATCACCCCTGCAAGTAACCTATGTGTCTACCTATGTCAAGCAAATAGAGCCACCATGATATAAATAATTCACAAGTGAACAGTCGTAAGTCGGGTCCACTGTATGGGCAGGGAAAAAAATCCCAAAATCTTGAAAGTATCACCTCTCACAGAGGTAAAGGTACTAGCAAGACCCCCATATATGAATGAAACCATAGATATATCTCTGTCGCTAGGAAGGTATTAGAGGGCTATCTTTGCAACTAACTTTTCACGACCTTGTGCTTAAATCTAGTGTGAGCGGAGCATCTTCACGTCACTAATTACAAAATGGATTTCACCACTCCATGGTCAGACACATATGCTTAGTTTAATAGCCTTGGATAATTTTACTCACAAAATCCTATTCCAAGGCCCTATGTCCTATGCTTGTTTGTGTACCCTAAGAAATAAAATCATTTCTAATCAATTTTAATTAATCAACGTTACTTTTAATGGTTGTGTTTACTCAAGGGGTGTGGTCGTTGTTGATGATTGAAAACGTCAACGTAATTTTGCTCACAAAGTGTTGCTAAATCCTATTATTTTATAAGTGTAAATAATGCTAGTAGGTGGGACCCTCTTGAACTTTTGAAGATCAGATCTGTTCATTTTCAATGTTATGATGATGTGCTACAAGTTTTTACATGGTTGATGAGAATATGGTTGTCATTAGTTAAGATTTGAGATGTTTTTCCTTCATGATACTACAACCTGCTATTCATTTATGGTATTTGTTCTTCTCACACCTGCATAACAAAATGTTAGGGAAAATTGCAGAAAAGTATTTTGAGGAAAAGCAAAATACTATATCTAATGCAAAAGAGACCTAGCTATGTGATACTATATGCATGAAAATACTTGTTGATAGTGGTTAAGTCCTAACTAACAATAAAATGGCTATGAAATATTGTTAAGTTACATTTTTATATGCATATGGTGGAAATTTTGGTGGCGCATTTGGAAAGGTAATAATGCATTGGTTAATGGATTTGGTAGCCGATACACATATGGTAGAAATTTTGGTGGCGCATGGAAGTTGATGGATTTGCAATTTATTTTTAGTTATATAGTCTATGTACATGTTGATGTTGATCACACTATTGGTAATGATTCTATACATGATCTCTTAGATTGTATAGTAGTCAAAGCGATTTATTTGAGTTATATTGGGAATATGAATATGGGTGGCGCATTTGGAAAAGTAATAATACGAATGGTTGAATTGTTATATGGAACTGGGATTATGCTATGGTTTAAATCATTGATATTCTCGATGCATGGGTTGATTAATGGTGTTAATGGAGGGCTCGTTGGCATGTATTGTGGAGTAAATGAGATGAGGGTGGAGGTGACGTGCATTTATTGCTCATCACCTTTACCCTTTCTGTTGGTCGCCACCCTAGTCAGACTATTGTTTGATTTGTTGTTGTGTTCATGCTCCAAATTTTTAGCAGGGTGAAACCGCTTGGCCACCTCTCATCTTAAGGATTTCGATTAACGGGTATGTCTATTTTGGCCATTCTTGACTTCACTCTAGTTATGAAATGGTTTTGTATCAGTTGTGTGGGTTTGTGTTTGTCTTGAGTAATGCAACTGTGTGGAATTTTGATTTTGAATGGAAAATGGATGGTTCTGCTGTAATAGTTTTAAGTTCATCAAAGTTGTTAGTCTTCCTGGCTGATAGTTCTTTGTCACCACTGCGTTTGGTTAAAGTCTTTTGTTTAAATCATTTCTAAATGGTTATATTCATGATTCTTGGGTTTATCTAGAGACATGTTCTTTTGTTTTGGCCCTATCAAGGAACTGTCTCTCGTTCACAAGCGTCATAGGTTTCCTTGTGCATACACCTGTGGCCTCGAAGTTTCACTGCAGTTAGTTTTGTTCCTCCTGTGAAGGCTACCGTGCAAACCCTTAACCCTCTAGATTGGAGTTGTATAGGGAGATTGTCGAATCTGCCAAGTGGTTATCGGTTATTATGGTCTATTGCTTTGAATGCGGGCTCACCCGTTGGTCGTATAGCAGTCGTGTTGATATGGTTTTCATCACTTCCCCTGTGGAAATAGCATGAAACTTACATTGCCAATTTGCACTCCTAAAAGTTCATAGTCACCCACTTGGTGTCAAAAAAATCAGTTGTGTTTAATAGAAGGGTCTCTGCCCGTTTTGATTGGATGTGTGGGTATACACAATTACGACATCTTGTTCGGTTGGTTGGTTTTTCTTACCATAGTGGCGAATTGTTGGTGAATGTACAGTCACTAGTTTTGCACTTATGGTGATTTGGTTGATGGCTGACATTGGTCACAAATGCTCAGGGTCGCTCACACAGGTCACGTCCTATAGATGATGTTTTGCAAAGTAAATTATTGGACTAGATATATCTACTGCATCTTTTGTTGTTGGTAGAATAAGCATGAGGATGCGCGGCCTGGTCACTCACATGCGACTTAATAAATATCCTAACATGATGTTTTGAGTTAGGTCGTGCTCATATGTTGCTGTGCAATTACTGGAAATATTACACTGTGGGATTCTCCCAGTTGTGCACTATGTGTAGTATGGATGACTTGTTTTTATGCTCTGTGATTCCCACTGAGTTTTAAGTGCGTCATTTATTGCAATTGATCACTATAGATGAAAGTCGTGTTGGATATTTGGATCGACTTTTAAGTTGCATTGAGATGTTTTGTTTTACAATGGCACGGTTACATGGTTTCAGAAATTTACTTCTGCATAGCTTGTGTCTAAATGATGATTGTTGGTTCTATAATAAATAGTCATTTTAGGCATGGCAATTTGGTTATTTTACTGCATATATATGTGTGTGTGTGTGTGAACAAGCATCATTACATTTTTGATGGAATCTATTGCAGTAATAATGACTTCATTATTGTTTTGGAGACATGATTTTTAATAAAGATGTGGATTGAAGAAATATATGGCAGTGGTGGATGTTAATGATTACAGATTGGAAATGAGTGTCGTTGTTGACTGTTATAAAATGCAGAATGTGTGAATAAAGGGAACATAACCTCTTACAAATTGTGTGAAATACTTACCTTTAATGATGGAATTGTGTTGGATATTTTATTATTGGACACTGAACTAGTTAAGTACACAATAATTATTTTCAGTCATGATGATTGTTGGTTGGTGCATCTTTCTTACTATAGAATGTTTTATGGATTGCTTGATTAGTCTCATGAACAATAATCACTTTTCTTCTCCCCTCTCATTATCTCATTTTCCGCTAATTACAAACCCTTCGCATATCTCATATTAATTTTCTCACCCCCTGTTATGAGATTGATTACAATCAAGGGAAATTCTATTTTAGATTGGAAAAAAGTGGAATATATCTATGTGGATTGAAGTGAGGTTTATTGGTTTGCTTACAGTTGATTGTTGTTATCATTGAGCAGTGACCATATCCCTCCCCTTCCATTATATCATATTTTCTCTAATTACAAACCCCTCATGTATCCCTGGACATTTTTCACCCCCCCTTCTCATTGATTAACATTAAAACAATTTGTATGGATTGGATTGCATGAGCCTGATACATTCTGAGCCAAATATGTTTCGTATTTT
>JZKD02S0445112.1:1923728-1973533 GCA_000966675.3 Picea glauca
ATCTAGGAGTCCCCATTTTCAAAGCCTCTGGAAAATCCTCTTGCTGGGCACTACTAGTCAAAAATGTTAAATCTAGAATAATCACTCGGGGCTCAAGCTGGTTAAACCCAGTAGGTAAGCTTGTTCTCATAAAATCAGTCCTCTCAAGCATTCTAATCTACCAATGCTCCATCCTGCTCGCTCCAAAAGGCATCATCTCCAAAATCGAAGCCTTGTTGCGTCATTTCCTTTGGAAAGGAGGGAAAAAAAATGGTAACAAGCTCCACTGGTCAGTTGGGGGAAAATCTCTTGCCCTCTCCTTGAAGGTGGCCTTCAACTCTATGATCTGCACTCCCAAAATTTGTCCCTAGGAGAAAAATTTCTTTGGAATGTAGTTTCAGGAAGGAGATCTTGGTGCAAAATGACTATTTGAAAGAAATATTTTGTAGGCTCGAGGCTTCGATGTCTCAAATCACCACCTAAAACCACTCATGGATCCCCTATCTTCTCTTCCTGCTCAAAATCACATGCCTTCTTTTCCCCGACTCTTACCTGGATCCCACGTAATGGAAAGAAAATCCGAATATGGGAAGACTCTATAATGGGGGACCCCCCGATCGACAACACTCCAGGCACAGAGCTTCTAAAATCCTTTCCAGAAGCTCAAAATATCAACACCCTATAAAATATCTCTCGCTGGCACAACGACGATTCCAAAGATTGGGAAAGCTAGAACCTCCCAGTTTGCCCGTTACAGATCCAGGAGGAAAAAGAGTTGTTGCTCACTCTTATTCACGGGAAATCCCCAATCTCCAAAAGACTCAGGGAACAATGAGGTTGGGGCACGAAGTCAGGGAACTACACATCAACAATCAGATATAAAATCCTCACAACTGATCCCCATGCCCCAGGAAATCCAGCTTTATGGAAAGAAATCTCGTGAGTCAAAAATCTACCCAAAGTGGACTTCTTCATTTGGACTCTAGCCCATAACAATATCCTGACAGATGATAATGTTTGGAGGAAAGGCTGGGAAGGACCCTCTAGATGCCCTCTCTGCCAATCCCATGAAGAATATATTGACCACCTGCTCCTTAATTGTCCTTTTGCAAAATAAGTTTGGCAGAACGATCTGCCAGAGGGGGCCTCGATAGGTCATTTTCCTCCTAATATTCCTACTTTGCTAAAAAATTGGCCCACCTCCTGCCCCTACCCTCTCAAGTCCAAGACTCAAATTAAATTTTTTAGATGACCCTCTCTAAATTTATCCTTTGGAAAATTTGGCTCGAAAGAAACTCCCGAATCTTCAGAAACCAGTCCTCCATCCCCATCCACGTTTTTGCCAAATCCAAAGCCTTACTGGGTGACTGCCTCCCCTTCCTCTAGTCAAACACCAATGTCCAAACCCTCTCATCCTCTGAAGACGCTTGGATTCATAGTCTCACTCCAGATCTAAAGTCCTCCCCTCTACCTCCCATGCTCTATGAAACCTGGGAATTGTGCAAGAGGCATGAGGATTTCAAAGAATGGATACGCACTCAGCACAAACACATCTTGTTCTTTGACGAAGCTTCAAAAGGAAAATTCAGGGGCAGAAGGAGGGGGAGGCGTTATCTATAACCCCGTTGAATTCTGGGAACTAGTCTACTCTTGGGGGCTAGGAGAAGAAACTAGCAATAGCGCAGAAGCTTTAAGCCTTTGGCAAGGACTCTCCCAAGCCCATAAGCTAACTATCAAGGAAATTACGGTGATAGGATACTCTCAGATCTTAATCCAAGATATGGTCACCAATTCACTGCCAAACCAAATGAAACTCCGACAAATCTTCAAGAAAATACTTTGGCTCTCAAACTTCTTCCAAAAGATTGAATTTTTTCATGTGCTTCATCAAGTGAATGGCGAAGCAGACCAGGCTACAAAAGCTGCCACCCCCTTGAGCAAGGGCCATCTCTCCCTCAATGGGATCATGTTCTTTGACTGTCGCCCATAAGGGCACGTGGCGGGCGATTAGATGGACATCACGAGGCAAGTGACCCTCGAATCTCCCCAGCGTCTCGACTTGTGGTAGCTCTCTCACGTCACTCCTGTCCGTCCCCTCCCCCGTGCGAAGGTACTTCATCCCTCAGCTCGCGTACTCTCACCACTCCTCACATGATCCTCCCCTCACGTCCCTCATGTCGACCTGATCTAAGCCCATCCCCTTCCCACATGGCACTCGAGCGAGACCCATTCACTCCATGACGATGCACATTCGAGTTGGTGTTAAATCATGGAAGGCAACGACTTGTTCTTGCCTGTCTTTCCCATTCGACACTTCATGGTCCCTCGCCTATATTTTTCTTTGAGCCCCTCCCCTAGTTCTCTCTTGCTTGTGCATTACTATTTGGTCCCTCGCCTAGTTGTGCTCTCATCTCCTTCCCAATTTGCTCAATGGCTTCTAGTTCCAATTTCGCCTCCCCCCTAATCCTCCCCCCTCTCTGAAACTTAAAATACGTAAGCTAAAGCACACTCTCAGCACACACAGAGGCTTTCTGCTTCATCTGGATGGGTAAGGAGGCCGACGGTTCGAAATGGTCGAAGAAGACTTAATCCAGCTAAGGGAGGAATCGATCGAAGCACTTACCTATACAACACAACAAACTAATAGCAAAATTGTTGAATTGGAGGCAAGAATCAAAAAGTTGGAGCTCCAAGCCACCAGATTGAACCGCTAGACAGACGCAGGAGTGAAGGCTTCTCCAAGCACAGGTCCCTCCATCCCGGACCAGAAGATTTAATTATGTCATTCCTCACTCTTGAAACTAGACCTGTATTGGTTTTCTGGCAATTTCTTTGTAAGCAGGATTAGAGCCTCTTTTTGGACATCAGATAGACACTTTGTAAGCGGGTTCTCATCTTGTGTTTAGCCAATTTTGAATTTTAGGACGGTATGGGAATTCTGAAACTTTATATCAGGGCAATCTTACTTGTAGTCTTGAATCCCATGCACATAATACATGGCTGAATTTCGTAGTTTTTCTCACAATGGTCACACCACTACTCTCTTAATATATAAACCACTTTCTTGTAAAAAAAAATAAAAAATATTATATTATAAATTATAATATATAATTTTTAAAATGAAATAAATAAGTTTTAAATAATAAATAAAACAATTTGTTATTTAAAAAAAAAATAATACTAAATTACCTTTCATAATTATTATTACTTTATGTCATTACCTTTCATAATTATATTATTACTTTATGTCAATATCACTATATAAAGATTTCTTAAATCTAAAATTAAAATACATTATATTAATATAGTATAATGTAATATTTCATCTAGACAAGGATTGCAATCCTCGAACTCACCCCTCCGAGCATCGATTCTTATTGTATAGGTTGACACATGCAAGTATTCATAGATGCAAGTTTTAGACTTGTGTGTAAAGACAAGGATTGCAATCCTCGAACTCACCCCTCCGAGCATCGATTCTTATTGTATAGGTTGACACATGCAAGTATTCATAGATGCAAGTTTTAGACTTGTGTGTACAACAATGACGCTAATTCTCGTGGAATATTTACATTACCATTTGTTGTTGATCTTGTAAAGATGCTTCCCAATTCTATATGTGGAAGCACTATATTATGGCCAGGTTCACTTGCTCATTGTAGAGATGGATACTTTTCTTATCTTTGAGAAGGATCATCTTTTTTGGTGGGGTTGGGAAAATATTACTTTAGCATGACTAATTATCTTGTCGATGTTACTTGTATATTAAAACACTATATATATCAATATATTGGAAAAAATTTTGCTGGCAAAAAAAATAACCACAAAGAGCTTGCTTTAGCAAGTAATCACCAATCTCAACTTGTAAGTTACTCATATTTCGTTTTCAATAATCATAAAAGGCCATAATGATTGGATTTATTGATATTGACTTATTATTTGGCGACCTATAATAAATGGTGGACATTATTCTTAATATTAAATGTTGGAATTTAGGAACAAACCCGAGTACAATATATAACCCATTCGCTCGTGGTAGATGTTAAATAGATTTACCTACATACTGGCATACCCTTGAAGTCGGGGAAAGGGAACGTCGAAGTGAATCAACACAATATGTTGATTCAAGATAAGAGAAGTATGTTGGATGGTTCATGGATAACCAATAGATTATACATTGAATAGGGTCCATGAATAATGTATTAAAATGATCTTTCAAATGGTTAATCATTGTCATATTTCATTTCTAAATGTAAATGGAATAATTTTCAAGGAGTAATCATTTTCTTGTTTCCAAGTAACATCAATTAAAGGTTAAACACATATGATAGTCACGTGTCACTTGTTCTTATAAGAGAACATGGTCGAGAGCTTGGTGTGGTTCTTTCAAATGTACATATGACCATAAAGGAGATTAAACTTGTTGAACATTTATTAAAAATAGATCTCCAAGAGAATAATGATGCCTTGATCTCCATTGGATTACTTGAAATCGACAATGTATGATCAATTTTAAAAAAAATTGAGTGGCTTTCACTAAGTTTCGATCTAATTTTTCTACATTCCAGTAGTTTGAGAAGCTATAGCAATGGATTGTTGGATTAAGAATAAAGAGGTAGTGATGACACTTTGTTAAGAACATCAATGAATATTTGTGTTTACTTTCAATGTGGATCTACCATGTGAATTCCATGTCAACCCCTAACCCTCAATAAAGACAAAATAAATGTATATGAAACATGCGTGGGCCAGAAGGAACCAATCTACTTCAATTTTCAACAGTTGAGGAAAATGAATAGTTTCATCTCTATGCATAAATGGTAGATTTGAAATCAACAATGAGAATTCTTGATTGTCTCTCACAACAATATTTTTCCTAATATTATCACTACTCCAATAATCTTGTTGGCTTATGTGGACAATTACTATACTACTTAACCTATAACATATAAAAGTAAAATTGGGCTAAGTCAAGTTTAGACTTGTTGTATGAGGAAAGGAGGTCATACATCAAGAGGGGGTGAACCCTAAAACAACTTGAAGCATGCATGGAAATACATGAAATAACTAAAACTATAAGAAATAAGACAACTCTATATGAAATGTAAAACATTGAACGAGGGCATGGTAGACATGTAATTGTCAAAAAAATCACAACCCCCTTCTTTTCCAACACAAACATAATCCACAAACTTAACAACTCAATATGATACAAATTTCGCATACAAATATTAAAAAACTTGTATTGAATGGTTTCATATAACAAAAAAATGGAGTTGGAACCTCCTTTTAGTCCTCTTTTCACTCTCGGAAGTTGCCAATCAATCTTTCTCTATATTTTGAAAACTTAAAGTTATTAATTTTATATTTCCCAAACTACTGGTCATCTTTTCTTTGAGTTTTGAGAGCTCCAAGTCATTGGTGCCCTTTTGTTTTATTCATTTCCTTGCATTGTTATCCATTGGTTTGCTTAATACAAGTTCATATTGAAACCCTAAGTTAAAAATCAATCATTGTTTCCCATTAATCAACATTGTATTTTCACTAATATCCAATTCGAGAATCCAATCACCATCAAATTCAAATGCACTGTGGAGAATAAAGCCATTTTGAAGCCCTTGAAACCCCTCTATATACCAATTGTACATAAATCCTCGTCATTGAAGAAAAAATATTTGTGCTAACAACTTCTATACAAATTTTTCTTTCCCAATAACAAAAAAGGATTTATCTAAAGTATTAGGCTCAAACAATCATTCCCTTGGACTGATATCTAACCTTAGGTTTCAATTAGGACCAAGATCTTCTTTTGCGCTTTGCCTCTTACTTCACTTATTTTGAGCCTTGTGTTTATTATTGTATTTAAGCTTCTATTTTAGTTAAAATTTGTATTTGCAACAATGTTCCATTTTTCATTCAATCACATTACAACTACATACAATTTTGTGGCATGACATAGATCCCATCTCCTCCATCTCACATCATCAACATGTAATACAACTTTCCGGTGATTTGGATTTTATTCAAGTTTCTTAGGTGTAGTGACATTGACATTTGAGTGACTTAAAATAAATAGCATAAAAGTCAGAATAAAGTATCCTTGGATGACCGAGATTCTTGCTTCCGCTGGATATGGAACTATGCTCATGTTTATCCTCCTAGGTTCCAAGACAACTCCTTCATTGGCCTGCTTATGAGCCAGAATATTAAGTTTCATTCATATATAAATAAACTTAATATCTAAAAAGAAAGTAGTTACTATGTTATTGTTTATCCAAGCCAAAATAATTTTCGTTCAAATATAAATGTATCAATATCTAGAAAGAAAGCATGTGTGATTTGGCTTCCCACATTAAATCTTGCAAGTTCTAACTACATGATGTCTTCCCCCCTTCATAATTTGTTTTTCCAATAATGATCCCCATCCCATTCTTCAATAGCCCCTCCAAACTTATCTCTCCAAGGATTGTCTACAAGCACCCACTGAACTTCAAAATTATTATTCCAATAAACATTGGCGAGGAATCAAGTTCTCCTCTCGTTTTATCACCAATACTATTGTTCTTGTTTTTCATTATGGAGCACTTAAAAATATTGGACAATTGAATTTCTAGCTTACTTATCCAAATCATTAAGAGTGTTGATTCCTGCAAATTACTCGAATGAGTTGGCAACTCCTGCAACGAATGCTTTCTTTCTACGTGACTATGTTGTCAAAATTTAATTGCAACTAAAACAAAAGATTTTGCATGACCAAATCATCTGGTAGACTATAGGCACTTTTTGTTAGAGGTTAATTGTCTTGAGTCTCAACTCTTCAAATAAAGAAAACAAAGAATCTACATGATCTATATGCTAATAATATAGTTAATTTATTACTCATTCTAGATATAACATGGAAAGGGTGGAAACAAATACCAATTAAATAATTCCACTAATACATATAAACTACTTAGAAGATTAAATAGCAAGATAGACTAGGAGTGAAAACTAAACACACCACAAAAGTACATATATGGGGATTACCTTAATGTGTACCAACTAAGATTCATTGATGTTACTCCTTGACAACTCATCAACACAACCTGGCTTCACCTAGGCAACACACATAAAAAAAAAACATAATTATAACTTGATACCATGCCAAAAGGTGCTTAAAAATGATTAGATCTCTCTCTAGCTTCATATAGATAATAGACAACAAAGAACATAAGAATTCTTGGATACCATGTCAAAAGGATCATAAAAACATAATTGAATCTATCTCTCTAAAAAAATAGTTGGCCAAGAACCAAGCAACATTTATACCAAAGAACTTCACCATTTCCCATGGCCTCACTTTAAGGGGCATGGTAAAGAACATGTGGAAGAACAAGGACATAATTTTGGTTGTTTGTGGACTTCAAGAAAACATTCAACACAGTTCCAAGGTTAAAAAATATGGGAGAGGATATTGAAGTTAGGATACATAAAGGTCATGATTTCAATCCCTCAAAAATCAAAACCACAATTCAATCATTCCAACTCGATTTTCCATTTAAAACAAAATGGAAAACTAACGTGTGTAACAAAATTGACGTGCATAACCGTTAAAACCCCTTGCAAAATAATGGCAACCCCAAGCGATGCATATTCCAATGAACTCCTAATCCTAGGTGTGAACAGATGTGTGAGCATTATAGACAATCAAACATGAAAGCATGTATGTTGGGGATCCACTCAAATACTAAAAATGCTAAAGATCAAAGTGGGTTATTCCTTATTGAGTGTTTCTTTACACGAAATGATGAGTATTCCCCTGTTACAAATTATTCAAATTAGACCATAATGGGTGAACCTTGAGCTCCCATGTGAGCCTAGAATTCCCAAAACCATAAGTGCCCCTTTGGTCCAAATATATTTAACCTTAGAGCCCCCATGTGATCGCCAAAAAATACAAGTATATGTGAACATAATCACCAAATTGATGCAGCCCTCTACTTTTTCCCCCAAGCCCCTGACATAATTGAAATGATCGATTGTGACATTTATCTCTTGAATGTTGAACCAAACTGTCCATGTTTTTTGTTTCATGGAGGAATTTGAAATTTTCTCATTCTGTCTCATGAATCCCCTATGCACTATATTATAGAGACAAAATACATATGATGTTATGATATTATAGTGGTAGAGCACAAATTGTAATTCTATTTATAGAGAAAAACAACAACACTTTTTTCATAAGAAGGAAAAGGAAAACTATAAAAGATGTGTAAATCTACAATCCACATGATTTTCAAATTATTTATTTATAAGAAGCTATAAGGCATGGTTTTTCTTGATCTTAGCTAATATGCTATGTCAAAATTTCAATTTTATATTCAACGTTATTAAGGTGGGTGAGTGGCGGTGGTGAATGCAAACACGCCATCTCAATTTTTTAAATGTCACATGCACATGATCTAGAAAGGGTTGAAATGGTGGGAGTGAGTCTAACAAAAATGTTTGATATTCCATGTTCTCATGGAGTGGCTTAACACAAAATTCAATACTAAATAGTTGAAGTATTTTTTTTTTACAAAAACTGGGAAAATATATATTAAAAGTGTGGATGAATCCACTAGATTACAAAAGAGGGGCCATTACAGACCTTTGAGAAAAAGCATATAAAGTAGAGACTATAACAATTGGAGGGTTTGAAACAATAAAAATTGGTGTTGCATCCTCCTTCTCTAACAAAACTTTTGAGATTGTAATTCATCGAGTACCTCCGGTAGAAGATACCATTAATACATAACGAGAAACAAAACATTATAACAGAGCTCAACTACCTGTCTCTAATTTGGCCTACTGATTTTCTAGAATTTCTTTTGGATGGGAATCATTAAGGTCTGGGATTTGATTCACTGAAGCCAAATTTTCAATTTTGGAAGCTCTCTATTGTCTTTCTGGATTTCTTGGGTGGTGCTGCACTCGTTCCAGCTGATCTAGACACCACTGCATTTCCTCCATGTTGTTGCGATTCTCCTCGATCTGGCTTCTTTGCACATAAATCTCATCTTGGATTCTCTCTATCATATGCCTATGTTGGGACAAAGTTTATAGTTCAAAAGTCCTGTTGGAGCTGAGAGCTCCAAGATGAATTCTCATCCTACTACATGCAATGCATTCATCCTCAATTGAATCCTCTTCCAATTGTTTAGAATCCACTAAGGAACCTTTACCACTTTGCATTACTGTGGGTGTTGGGAGAGCTACATTCAGGCTACTGGTGAAGACACAAAACCCCAACAAAAGGGGGGGACTGTGGACGAGAGAGGGCGACACCGACATGAACATAGGCCACGAGAAGGATGAGAGGTTAAGAAAGGGGAGGAGAAGTGACAGGGTCCAAGAGACAAGAGTCTTTGTCTGAATCAAGCTCCGAGCAAGAAGCAGGGCCAGAAGGAGAGAGAACCCATAGTGAAGAGAGGGGACTGGTTGAGCCCTCTGGGAGTGGGTGAGGCAAAATATAGAAGGAATTCAAGGTGAGAAAAAATGGGTGGGGCAAGGAGAAAAGAGACTCTGGGGGGAAATAATCTGGACAACAATCGAAAGGGGGTGACCAAAGAGACTTACCCAAACCACTATACATATTTTCACATGCAGGAATGAGTACATGAATGATATCTCCCATGTTTCAACTAATGGAAAATTCATGCTAGCTTAAGTGTTCACGAAATCTTCCCTTTGCACTGTACCATCGACCTCCATGTTCCCAGACTTGGAGATGAATCTGGCATCACCTTGACGCTTAAATTGAGTGACAAGGTTGTTGCACGCCTTGTCCGTCTGCTTCAGATCCTTAAAATCCTGAGCTCTCACAAACGCTGAAGGACAGAGCTCCTGATCATCCCAACCCATGATGAAACCCACACTTGATCCGTTAGCCATCACTACGCAGTGATCGATGGGGATTGTCCTCCCTCGCCACCTTCTTGTTATAGCAGTGGCCTGCTCCGCGTGATTTAACCTTAGCACCCCTCTTGCTCTACTGTCCATGCATCTCCTCCACCTAGATATGCATGCGCTGCAGCCCTCGAGGACCCCACCCCCACCCATATCCACTTTCCTGATCCACATGGCTTTGCTTAGGCCGATATCTTGAGGGACACCAACCCCTCCCGTTTCCATGTGTCCATCCCATCTGTTTGTATAAACGTTGGGGCCCCTACTAGCCTCTCCCTCGACCTTCTCAGATTGAATCTCATTCGTGTGGCTCATTAGATCAGGGGGGATAAAGTTTCAACACCCTCCACGCCTAAGGTCCCAGGTGTTTTCCCATTGGCTTTATTCGCCAATTTATCTTCTTCCTTTTTGTGTTCTCTCATAATGTGATAGAAAATTATCTTAATGGGCTGTGAGTCTACTCGTATTCAGTCGATTATTCATTTTAGGCTTAAATGTTTTGGATCTGTCTCGTGAACCATCAACCTTATTATAGTTTTGGAGTTTCTTAGGGCATTCAGATCTCAAATTTGTTGGGTCTGTGCAAGTTGGATGCCTTTTAATAAGGCGTAGACCTCAACTTTGTTATTAGTATCCATCCCAAGATTCCAATGGTAATTTAAAATTACTTTTCCTCTGGTATCGAAGAGAACACCCCCCACCCCCCCGCACCTGCCTCCCCTAGGTTTTCCTTTGAAGCACCATCAAAATATAGAGTATGTGATTGTTGTTCTTGAATCCGTTCATCTAAATTTTGGATTTTGTGAAGCTGCCAGCATAATCGTTGCGCTGAGAGTGAAGTCTTACTAGAGTGAAGATTAAAACTAGCCATCGAGTCTTTTTCCAAGGCGTTCCAATTGGACGAGTCTTCTATATTTAGATATTTGGCATTCAAAACTTATAAGAGAATAATTTTGGCATTGGTAACAATGCTTTGAGGGGGAGATTTGATCCCCTGGGAAATTTGATTATTTCTTGTTAGCCATATCTGCTAACATATGAACTTGGGGATTGCCCTCCAGATACGTTTAAAGACTGGTTTTTCCCAGAAGGATCCCTAGTAGTACTTTTGCTAGTTCCCCAGGATGGGGTTTGGAGCAGAGGGCCATATTATTTTTCTAGATAGATCTCTGAAGGCCACTTTCCAGACTGTTTTAAAAAAAGGGCGGTTCTAGAAGAGGTGATGAATGTTGTCTTGGTTTCTTTGGCACAAAGGGCAGATCAAGGGGCTGTGAAATCCTCTTTTCATTAGATTCTCTCTCATTAGAATTTTCCCACGAGAGAGGGACCAAATGAAGAAGTTCACTTTGGGGAGAGAGACTTGGCTCCAAACATTTTCCCATTTTGCTGAGTTCTGGTACACCCTTAGAGTGGAGAGGAGCGTGTTGTAACCTTCTTTTATTGAGTATCCATTTACACCCCATCCATGACTATTTGGGGTGTCTAGGAGAATATGAGTTGCCCCATTTCAAGGAAGAGAACATGAGTTGTGCTTGATTGGTCAAGTGGTCAGGGACATCTCCCAAGTTCCATTCCTTCCAGCTACCATTCTCGTTCCAAGCTGAAATGTCATAGAGGGTGATTTTGTGATTATCTAACATCCATGTTTTTAGGTCGTGATTTTTTTCTTCGCAAGAGTTGAGGTCTTGCCAAATTTTGATCATTTTTCCATTTCCCAGGATCTAGGAAAGGTGCTCCTTAAAGAATGGAATAGCTACCCTTATTAGTTTCCATATTTGCGATCCAGGATGAGGATCATGAATTTTGTCCATGCACCTTTTTCTTCCACCCATTCTATATTTTTTTATTATATCCAGTTTCCACCATTCCTTTTTCCCTGTGACTATCCTCCAAAGAAGATTATCTCCCATTTCTATGTTGGTTACTTCGAAGTCTCTGATTCCAAGACACCCACTTTTTTTGGGTAGGGTGACTGTGTCCCAATTCACAAGGTGGAATTTTTTGAGGTTGGATTTTCCCCCTTGCCACAAGAATTTGTAAATGAGCTATGCCAAGTCTTTTAGAATTCCCTTTGGAGCTAGGAGGGAATAAAATTGAAAAAGGGGAAGAACTGATAGGACTGATTTAATCAGGACCACCCTTCTCACTGGATTGATCCATCTTGAGCCCCAAGACTCCATCTTTTCCTTGACCTTTTGGAGAGAAAGTTTCCAGAACTCACCAGGAAGCGTTTTTAGACACATAGGAAGTCCCATGTATTTGAAGGTTTTCTAGTCCAGTGAAATGTCGAATCCCATTAATTGAGCGATTCCTGCTTTGATAGTAGCAGAGACATTCCAAATATAAATTTTACACTTTTCCTTATTGAGGATCCCACCTGACACTGTGAGAAAAGTGTCTAGAACTTGCATTAGCCTTCTGGCCATGATTTTTGAAGCTCCACTCAAGAGTATTGTGTCATCATCAAACTGTGAGTGGTTTATTATTTTGATCCCTTGGGCAATTTTGATTCCTGGGATTGAGCCATTGTTGTTTTCCCACTCTAAAGTATGGTTAAGAGTCTCTGCCATGATTACATATAGGAGGGGGGAAAGAGGACAACCTTGCCTTAAGCCTATGGAGGATTTAAAGAAGGGTGTTGGTCTTCCATTTAAAAAATGACAAATCCAAGGGGAAGCAATGCAGACTCCCATCCAACAAATGAAATCTTGACTGAACCCAAATTTTCTCATAACCTTAAATAGGAAATTATGCTCTACTCTATCGAACGCATTTTCCATATCCAACTTTATTTCCATACCTGGTTCTCCTCGATATTTGTTGGCGTGGATTGCTTCTTGAACCAGAATAAAATTGTCCCATATCTGACGACCTGTCACAAAGCCTCCTTGATTTGGAATAATTAGAGATTTGAGAAGAGGATTCAACATGTTAGCTATGATTTTGGCTATGCTTTTATAAGAAATATTTCATAAAGATATGGGTCTGAACTGGTCCAGAGTAGAGGAACCATTTTCTTTTGGGATGAGCACTAAGGAGGAGTTGGTGGCTCCTCCCATTTTTTTTGATTTGTTGATGAATCTTATCATTTTGATGAAGTCATGCTTTATTATGTGGCAACATTTTTTATAGAAGTGTAGAGTGAAGCCATCTGGACCTAGAGCTTTGTCTTCGTTGAATAGGTCGATTTCTTTTAGAATTTCATCTTCTTCAATTTGTTTATTAAGATGTAGATTGTCTTCCTCTGTTATCTTTCCTGGAATATGCCTGAGAAAAACATCAACTATTTCATCTTCTACTCTTCCATTTGTAGTGTAGAGATTGTGGAAGCGGATTGAATCTTGCTTCTTGATTTGGTCAAAGTATTTTATGATTTCCCCTTATGGGGTTTTGAGTTAAAAGATTTGATTAGCCCAATTTCTAGCTTTTTCCTATCTGTGAAAGAAGGAGGTATTTTGATCCCCTGATTTCAACCAAATACTTCTAGATTTTAATCTCCAGTTGATTTCTTCTTCAACTACCGCTTACATGTATTCCTTGTGAGTTTTTTGCTCCCTCGTAATGTGACTTTGTTGTACCTCAATTGTCTCCATTTCCTCCTGTAGGTTTTCGAGTTGGAGATTTTTGTCTCTGACATTGATTTGGATCAATTTTTTGGTCCAATATTTGAGAAGGCCTTTCACCAACTTTAGTTTCTTCTCCCAAATATAATTGGGAGATCCTGTAATCCACTGGTTCCATATTTGGGCGATGGATTGAATGAGCTCCGACCGCTCCAACCAAAGGGTGTTAAATATGAAGGGAATGGGGCCCTTGGTTTTTTGATATTTGAAGGTTAACATGATAGGGCAATGGTTTGAACCTTCCCAAGGGAGATTTGAGGAGCATGATTTCCCTACGAGGGCCAGAAAGGAGTTGGTTATCAGGAAGCGATCCAATATTTTCAATATGTGTCCTGGACCTGCCCTTTTGTTGTTCCAAGTGTACATTCCTTTGACCAAAGGGACGTCGAAGGGATCAAGATCCGAGATAAGATCATCCATTCTTTCTCTGAATTGATCTCTCACGATAGAACCCGCTCATTTTTCCTTTAAACCTCTAGTTGTATTAAAGTCCCCAACAATGATTAGGTTTTGAGGGGGATTTTCAGTGGCCATATCCTGGAGGGATTGCCAACATTCAATTTTTTCCATATAATTGTTTGGCATGTAAACATTTATGATGGAATAGACCATACCTGTATCTTTCTTGGTGAGGGAGACCATCAACCAGAATTGAGATTGCCCATGATCTCTTAAGTTGAAGTCTTCCACATTCCATAATGTACCTATTCCTCCCAAGGCCCCTCTAGAACTGATTGATTTTCCTTCACCCTTTTTCCATATTTTTTTGAATATCTTGGAGGGTTTCCAGGTCCCTCATTTTTGTCTCTTGGAGCAGGCAGATTGAGGGATTTTCTATTTTTAACAATTTTCTGACTTCTTCTTTTTTATCCTTGCTCCCTAGTCCTCTACAATTCCAGGAGACAACTTTCATAATTTATCAATGGGTTTTGATAACCCCCCTTTAGAGGGATGAAATGTTTCTCACTTGTGCTGGGTAGCCTTATTTTTCCCAGATTTACCATATTTTTTTAATGCTTCGTTTATTATTTTTTGGATGCCCATTTCTTTTTCTCTGTCTGCAGCCGATTCTTTTTTATTCCTTTGGGATTTTCTTCTTGGATTTTTTGTGATGGTTTGATGAGAGACCTCAAGATAATAATCACTGTTGGAAGTGTCTTTCCTATCATCTTCTGAAACTTCTGGAATCTCCAGGGTATGGCTTGGGGATGTTTTTGATGTGGAATCCCCACTTATGACCATAGTTTCTTTTTCTTTACCTTTTCTGATCCCCTCTCCTGTATATTCTTGTCATTGTTTACCATTTTCTTCCTAAATTTACCTAAGCTCCTCTGTGTTCCCTTCTAATTGTATCACTGCATATCGATTATGTCTTGATTCTCCTTTGTGTGGAGATCTCGACGACCTTTCTCTCAAATATGGAGATTTTTCTCTTTGTCATTGTGTCCGGATTGATTGATTTTTCCCATTATATTTTTTCCTCTTTGGATGATGCCACTGGTATTGCTTTGGGTATTGGTCCTGAGTGTCCTTGGCCTAAGGGAAATATATTGGAAAAATGACCATATTCATGAAAAGCTTTACATTTGAAGGGGATTTTCTCATAATCTGCTTGTTGTATGTATGCCCAATTATCTAGGTTTAGATGTACTTATTCTAGGAGCCCTTTTTCCAGATCTACTTCCACACAGATCCTGGAACATGCATGAATTCCATCTTGCGGTTAAGCATGATCGATATATTTTCCTAGAGAGTTGCCGATATTTCTTATGGTTTCATCATTCCAGCAGTGAAGAGGGAGGAAAGGCAGTCTTACCCACACATGGACTACTGAAGGGATATCATTTTCTGGACTAAAATCAGGTGTCCATTTATTGATATACATTCCTCGTGTGCCCATGAAATATGGGCCACTTCGGAAAATCAGGTCCCTATCTTCTTTTTTTTCAAATAAGAAAGAAAAGAAGCCCTTACCGCAGAAGGATGTCGACATTTGACCCTGGATTAGTTTGCGCCAGTTTGATTCCAACCAGAGGTGCATGGCTTTTGGGGAGGGCCAAATTCCTGTGAACTTCTCAATCAATCCTATGTCCACCAATATAAGAGCTAGAGGCCATGCCAAAGGAGCATGCACAACCACCTTGGGGATTTATGTCGCTTTCTTGACAAAATGCGAGGGGTTTGCTCTGTGCGTTTTAGCATAGGAAGAAATTAAGGCCAGGAAGGCCTGCATGTACGAGGTCAAGGATCCTAGAGGAGGATCCCCTCTCTGAGAGGGATCCATGGTTGACCAAATGCTGGCAGGAGGATACGCGAGATCTCAAACCCTAGGGTGCAACCCACAACAACGATTTTCTTGATTCCTTCTCACCAAAACTATGTTGTGTATAATACTAAATAGTTCAAGTATTGTGAAATGTATGGAATTTTAATAAATTCGATGGTAAAAATATTGAACTACTTTTATATTAAAATAATATTAAACACTATAATATTTATCGTAAGTAATTGGGTAACATAGAGTCGAGAATATTTCTATAATGTTTACTTTTCGACACACTTTTAGTTAACGAACCATTGCCATTTATCAATTATAATAGTAGAAAGAACTCAACATAGATATTTGGGTGACTAATTCCAGATAAAATGTTGAGGGTAGTCAGGTTATCAAACATAACAGTACAAGAACAATGGATTCCACTCTAGTGTGATACAAACAATTTTTGGTATTTAATGACAGAGTCAATATGTCAAGGGCAAGTGTGTAAGAGAGCAAGTAACAATAAGCATGGAAAAACAATTGCATTCCCCAAAATAACTTGGAGTTGATAGAATAGAGTGACAGAGGCACTAAAAATACTATGATAGGATGAACTTTGAATAAATAGTTAGTCCAGTAAGTTGTGGTCTCAAGCTTGAGATGGGCGTGCAAATGGCCCATGTTTAAACCCATAATGTAATAGAGACCTAAAAAAAGTATCATTTTGTAAAGTATAATATCTCTCGACATTGAAAAGGAGCAATTCTCATTTTGACCAAAAGCCAATATAATACTTGTCCGTAAAATAAAGATAATTCAAAAATTAAATTAAACACTTGTTTAAGATAGGGAAAAATTAAAACCCAATATGATGAAAAAAAATAGTGAAGAGTATATTATTGGACTGTAAACTCAAGAAAAATAAAAAATAAGCTAAATGCTCACAAGTAAGAACTAAAGGAAAATGCAAAACCCAAGATGAACAAAATATTCATTGAATCAATTAATATCCCATGTTCCAATGTATGCGTGACTTTCATAACAACATTAAGAACTGAAGGATTTGGATAAGTCACAAACCCAAAACCACGAGGGTGCCCATTTCCATGGTATTTCATTATCACCGAATCTATTATCTCTCCAGATTTCTTGAAATGATCCACCAATTTTTATGCAAACATAGCAATCACGCAAACATTTACATTGCAACCAAGTTCCTTAAAAGGGGAATGAATATAAACCATGTATAATTGTGTAATTAAAATGAAAATTCTTGAAGATGAAAAGGTTCACTTAAAAAAACTTCTAGAATTAACAATCGATGAAACTTTTTTCCAAAATAATTCAAAAGAAAGTGCAAACGTTTACTAGCAAGAAAATGAATTCATCATATACGATGATATTTGTAAGGAAAGCATAGTATTGAAAAGGTAAGAAATCACAATATTGAAAAGACACTTCTAATGTGAGAGAAAAGGGCAATAGGGAATAAAGCGCACCTATGGTGGTTTCCCATGAGAACCCTCGAACGAAAATTTTCCCTCTATATTATATTAAGAAGTGAGGGCATTTCTGTTAGCTAGTTGAAGGCTTTTGACCCAATTGACTCTAAAACCAAAAGCATTCTGGTTATTCTATCTATGAAAAACACATATTTTCTAAAACTAAGGGCAAAACTAATACTAAAACCATGTGATATGATTTGACTAACCCTAAAACTTTTCTTGCAATGTCGGTGTCGGAGTCCTTGAGGTCACTTCCTACCTTATTCTTAGAAATGATTGATCCCGGACCTACACCATTCTCATTATTCTCATAATTCATCTCTATCCCATTCCTCTTTCTTACTCACATACGGTAGAGAATCCTGATAGCGCAAGCAATATCACACTGTACTAGACAAGAATCAAGCATCAAGAATAAAAAATGGGTTTGATCTCCACTAATTAACATATTTTTCGCAACATAGATTTGAGATAAGCAAAAGAATAATTTTAGAGTCGATTCCAATCTGCTTTCAGAAATAAGGATTCTGACAAAAAAATTGAAGATTTTCCAGGTTCTAACAAGATGCCAACTAGGTCAATATTTGACCTCAATTTGGCTCTAAGTTTTAACTGTCAAACAAGGTTTTGTTGTTGTTTTATAACAACAAACTGTTCAGTAACTTATTTGTTGTTCTGTTACGGTTACATAGGCCAACTGGGTGCTCTAGCATGTAGTTTTGTCACAAGATGTTAGCACATGCATACCATAAGCTATATAACACACCTAGAGATCTTTTAGAGCTAAAATAATGTTGTTCTAAACACTAACATACATGAAAATGAACACATGTATTTTTGGTCAACATGACCCTGGATAACCCCCCCTAGGGAAAACCAGTTTGGAATGAAAGTATATATATGTGGAAAATAGAAGGTGGAATACAACAAGTACATGAAACAATTGAACCTGATACAATAGTAGCTTGTCTCAAGCTGCAACACAAGTCCAAGAGTGAGAGATGTGCCCAAGAATGGTGTACCCTCCTCAAATATAGCTCTATCCACTGAAATGAAGTACCCTTGCTCCCTGAAGATCTGATGGAGAAACCCTTGCACCACAATGTGATATCATGTGCTACCTCTCCATTGAAGTTGTCTTCAATGCAATTTGACCACTTCAAGACCTCCCTGCTAGCTATGCACCCTCCTCCTCAAGTGTGCCCTCCTCCTAGCAAGAACAACCTCCACAAATAAGCAGGGCCCTAAGCCTTCATAAGCCCTCCATGAAAGGAGGTGACCAAGATATCCTTTCCCAATGCTTCCATTCTCATCCTCTTTCCCTTCTCCAAACTCCTTTGGAGAACATACAAGTGAATAATGAGCTCTCCTTTTCCCTTGCACCCTCCTTAACGATGCATAAGGAAACCTAATAAATGGGTGGATGAGATCATATCATCTCCTCCCTAATCAATGGTTGAGATCATCTCAAGTAAATCTCAACTCAAAACCCACTTTACTTAAGTTTCCATAGTTTCAATTTATGTCCCTTAATTCACCCACAAAGTGAATTAATTGTCATTTTAGGCTTAAATGACCAAATTTCACTTTTGACTTAAATCTCCTAAGTCAAAGTGAAATTTGAAATAAATTACATAGTACAAGGTACAAAGTAATTCCCACATGTGTTTAGAAGCTCAAAAACACAAGGGGACCACTTTCTGAGGTACCCAAATCTCAACACTCCTTCTTACCAAGGAAAGTGCCCTTCACCCCCAATATCATCCCTGCAGTGGACATGGTTGCCTACTGGAAAATACTCGGTGAGTATGGCTATACCTTGATCAATGAAAGTAGTCTGACATAGATCTGCTCAATCTGCATGATCCATAGATTGAAGTGTCTCTCCACCTATACAAGATCACTTAGATATTTGTATTAAACCAAATATCNAATTCATCGAGTACCTCCGGTAGAAGATACCATTAATACATAACGAGAAACAAAACATTATAACAGAGCTCAACTACCTGTCTCTAATTTGGCCTGCTGATTTTCTAGAATTTCTTTTGGATGGGAATCATTAAGGTCTGGGATTTGATTCACTGAAGCCAAATTTTCAATTTTGGAAGCTCTCTGTTGTTTTTCTGGATTTCTTGGGTGGTGCTGCACTCGTTCCAGCTGATCTAGACACCACTGCATTTCCTCCATGTTGTTGCGATTCTCCTCGATCTGGCTTCTTTGCACATAAATATCATCTTGGAGTCTCTCTATCATATGCCTATGTTGGGACAAAGTTTATAGTTCAAAAGTCCTGGTGGAGCTGAGAGCTCCAAGATGAATTCTCATCCTACTACATGCAATGCATTCATCCTCAATTGAATCCTCTTCCAATTGTTTAGAATCCACAAAGGAACCTTTACCACTTTGCATTACTGTGGGTGTTGGGAGAGCTACATTCAGGCTACTGGTGAAGCCACAAAACCCCAACAAAAGGGGGGGACTGTGGACGAGAGAGGGCGACACTGACATGAACATAGGCCACGAGAAGGACGAGAGGTTAAGAAAGGGGAGGAGAAGTGACAGGGTCCAAGAGACAAGAGTCTTTGTCTGAATCAAGCTCCGAGCAAGAAGCAGGGCCAGAAGGAGAGAGAACCCATAGTGAAGAGAGGGGACTGGTTGAGCCCTCTGGGAGTGGGTGAGGCAAAATATAGAAGGAATTCAAGGTGAGAAAAAATGGGTGGGGCAAGGAGAAAAGAGACTCTGGGGGGAAATAATCTGGACAACAATCGAAAGGGGGTGACCAAAGAGACTTACCCAAACCACTATACATATTTTCACATGCAGGAATGAGTACATGAATGATATCTCCCATGTTTCAACTAATGGAAAATTCATGCTAGCTTAAGTGTTCACGAAATCTTCCCTTTGCACTGTACCATCGACCTCCATGTTCCCAGACTTGGAGATGAATCTGGCATCACCTTGACGCTTAAATTGAGTGACAAGGTTGTTGCACGCCTTGTCCGTCTGCTTCAGATCCTTAAAATCCTGAGCTCTCACAAACGCTGAAGGACAGAGCTCCTGATCATCCCAACCCATGATGAAACCCACACTTGATCCGTTAGCCATCACTACGCAGTGATCGATGGGGATTGTCCTCCCTCGCCACCTTCTTGTTATAGCAGTGGCCTGCTCCGCGTGATTTAACCTTAGCACCCCTCTTGCTCTACTGTCCATGCATCTCCTCCACCTAGATATGCATGCGCTGCAGCCCTCGAGGACCCCACCCCCACCCATATCCACTTTCCTGATCCACATGGCTTTGCTTAGGCCGATATCTTGAGGGACACCAACCCCTCCCGTTTCCATGTGTCCATCCCATCTGTTTGTATAAACGTTGGGGCCCCTACTAGCCTCTCCCTCGACCTTCTCAGATTGAATCTCATTCGTGTGGCTCATTAGATCAGGGGGGATAAAGTTTCAACACCCTCCACGCCTAAGGTCCCAGGTGTTTTCCCATTGGCTTTATTCGCCAATTTATCTTCTTCCTTTTTGTGTTCTCTCATAATGTGATAGAAAATTATCTTAATGGGCTGTGAGTCTACTCGTATTCAGTCGATTATTCATTTTAGGCTTAAATGTTTTGGATCTGTCTCGTGAACCATCAACCTTATTATAGTTTTGGAGTTTCTTAGGGCATTCAGATCTCAAATTTGTTGGGTCTGTGCAAGTTGGATGCCTTTTAATAAGGCGTAGACCTCAACTTTGTTATTAGTATCCATCCCAAGATTCCAATGGTAATTTAAAATTACTTTTCCTCTGGTATCGAAGAGAACACCCCCCACCCCCCCGCACCTGCCTCCCCTAGGTTTTCCTTTGAAGCACCATCAAAATATAGAGTATGTGATTGTTGTTCTTGAATCCGTTCATCTAAATTTTGGATTTTGTGAAGCTGCCAGCATAATCGTTGCGCTGAGAGTGAAGTCTTACTAGAGTGAAGATTAAAACTAGCCATCGAGTCTTTTTCCAAGGCGTTCCAATTGGACGAGTCTTCTATATTTAGATATTTGGCATTCAAAACTTATAAGAGAATAATTTTGGCATTGGTAACAATGCTTTGAGGGGGAGATTTGATCCCCTGGGAAATTTGATTATTTCTTGTTAGCCATATCTGCTAACATATGAACTTGGGGATTGCCCTCCAGATACGTTTAAAGACTGGTTTTTCCCAGAAGGATCCCTAGTAGTACTTTTGCTAGTTCCCCAGGATGGGGTTTGGAGCAGAGGGCCATATTATTTTTCTAGATAGATCTCTGAAGGCCACTTTCCAGACTGTTTTAAAAAAAGGGCGGTTCTAGAAGAGGTGATGAATGTTGTCTTGGTTTCTTTGGCACAAAGGGCAGATCAAGGGGCTGTGAAATCCTCTTTTCATTAGATTCTCTCTCATTAGAATTTTCCCACGAGAGAGGGACCAAATGAAGAAGTTCACTTTGGGGAGAGAGACTTGGCTCCAAACATTTTCCCATTTTGCTGAGTTCTGGTACACCCTTAGAGTGGAGAGGAGCGTGTTGTAACCTTCTTTTATTGAGTATCCATTTACACCCCATCCATGACTATTTGGGGTGTCTAGGAGAATATGAGTTGCCCCATTTCAAGGAAGAGAACATGAGTTGTGCTTGATTGGTCAAGTGGTCAGGGACATCTCCCAAGTTCCATTCCTTCCAGCTACCATTCTCGTTCCAAGCTGAAATGTCATAGAGGGTGATTTTGTGATTATCTAACATCCATGTTTTTAGGTCGTGATTTTTTTCTTCGCAAGAGTTGAGGTCTTGCCAAATTTTGATCATTTTTCCATTTCCCAGGATCTAGGAAAGGTGCTCCTTAAAGAATGGAATAGCTACCCTTATTAGTTTCCATATTTGCGATCCAGGATGAGGATCATGAATTTTGTCCATGCACCTTTTTCTTCCACCCATTCTATATTTTTTTATTATATCCAGTTTCCACCATTCCTTTTTCCCTGTGACTATCCTCCAAAGAAGATTATCTCCCATTTCTATGTTGGTTACTTCGAAGTCTCTGATTCCAAGACACCCACTTTTTTTGGGTAGGGTGACTGTGTCCCAATTCACAAGGTGGAATTTTTTGAGGTTGGATTTTCCCCCTTGCCACAAGAATTTGTAAATGAGCTATGCCAAGTCTTTTAGAATTCCCTTTGGAGCTAGGAGGGAATAAAATTGAAAAAGGGGAAGAACTGATAGGACTGATTTAATCAGGACCACCCTTCTCACTGGATTGATCCATCTTGAGCCCCAAGACTCCATCTTTTCCTTGACCTTTTGGAGAGAAAGTTTCCAGAACTCACCAGGAAGCGTTTTTAGACACATAGGAAGTCCCATGTATTTGAAGGTTTTCTAGTCCAGTGAAATGTCGAATCCCATTAATTGAGCGATTCCTGCTTTGATAGTAGCAGAGACATTCCAAATATAAATTTTACACTTTTCCTTATTGAGGATCCCACCTGACACTGTGAGAAAAGTGTCTAGAACTTGCATTAGCCTTCTGGCCATGATTTTTGAAGCTCCACTCAAGAGTATTGTGTCATCATCAAACTGTGAGTGGTTTATTATTTTGATCCCTTGGGCAATTTTGATTCCTGGGATTGAGCCATTGTTGTTTTCCCACTCTAAAGTATGGTTAAGAGTCTCTGCCATGATTACATATAGGAGGGGGGAAAGAGGACAACCTTGCCTTAAGCCTATGGAGGATTTAAAGAAGGGTGTTGGTCTTCCATTTAAAAAATGACAAATCCAAGGGGAAGCAATGCAGACTCCCATCCAACAAATGAAATCTTGACTGAACCCAAATTTTCTCATAACCTTAAATAGGAAATTATGCTCTACTCTATCGAACGCATTTTCCATATCCAACTTTATTTCCATACCTGGTTCTCCTCGATATTTGTTGGCGTGGATTGCTTCTTGAACCAGAATAAAATTGTCCCATATCTGACGACCTGTCACAAAGCCTCCTTGATTTGGAATAATTAGAGATTTGAGAAGAGGATTCAACATGTTAGCTATGATTTTGGCTATGCTTTTATAAGAAATATTTCATAAAGATATGGGTCTGAACTGGTCCAGAGTAGAGGAACCATTTTCTTTTGGGATGAGCACTAAGGAGGAGTTGGTGGCTCCTCCCATTTTTTTTGATTTGTTGATGAATCTTATCATTTTGATGAAGTCATGCTTTATTATGTGGCAACATTTTTTATAGAAGTGTAGAGTGAAGCCATCTGGACCTAGAGCTTTGTCTTCGTTGAATAGGTCGATTTCTTTTAGAATTTCATCTTCTTCAATTTGTTTATTAAGATGTAGATTGTCTTCCTCTGTTATCTTTCCTGGAATATGCCTGAGAAAAACATCAACTATTTCATCTTCTACTCTTCCATTTGTAGTGTAGAGATTGTGGAAGCGGATTGAATCTTGCTTCTTGATTTGGTCAAAGTATTTTATGATTTCCCCTTATGGGGTTTTGAGTTAAAAGATTTGATTAGCCCAATTTCTAGCTTTTTCCTATCTGTGAAAGAAGGAGGTATTTTGATCCCCTGATTTCAACCAAATACTTCTAGATTTTAATCTCCAGTTGATTTCTTCTTCAACTACCGCTTACATGTATTCCTTGTGAGTTTTTTGCTCCCTCGTAATGTGACTTTGTTGTACCTCAATTGTCTCCATTTCCTCCTGTAGGTTTTCGAGTTGGAGATTTTTGTCTCTGACATTGATTTGGATCAATTTTTTGGTCCAATATTTGAGAAGGCCTTTCACCAACTTTAGTTTCTTCTCCCAAATATAATTGGGAGATCCTGTAATCCACTGGTTCCATATTTGGGCGATGGATTGAATGAGCTCCGACCGCTCCAACCAAAGGGTGTTAAATATGAAGGGAATGGGGCCCTTGGTTTTTTGATATTTGAAGGTTAACATGATAGGGCAATGGTTTGAACCTTCCCAAGGGAGATTTGAGGAGCATGATTTCCCTACGAGGGCCAGAAAGGAGTTGGTTATCAGGAAGCGATCCAATATTTTCAATATGTGTCCTGGACCTGCCCTTTTGTTGTTCCAAGTGTACATTCCTTTGACCAAAGGGACGTCGAAGGGATCAAGATCCGAGATAAGATCATCCATTCTTTCTCTGAATTGATCTCTCACGATAGAACCCGCTCATTTTTCCTTTAAACCTCTAGTTGTATTAAAGTCCCCAACAATGATTAGGTTTTGAGGGGGATTTTCAGTGGCCATATCCTGGAGGGATTGCCAACATTCAATTTTTTCCATATAATTGTTTGGCATGTAAACATTTATGATGGAATAGACCATACCTGTATCTTTCTTGGTGAGGGAGACCATCAACCAGAATTGAGATTGCCCATGATCTCTTAAGTTGAAGTCTTCCACATTCCATAATGTACCTATTCCTCCCAAGGCCCCTCTAGAACTGATTGATTTTCCTTCACCCTTTTTCCATATTTTTTTGAATATCTTGGAGGGTTTCCAGGTCCCTCATTTTTGTCTCTTGGAGCAGGCAGATTGAGGGATTTTCTATTTTTAACAATTTTCTGACTTCTTCTTTTTTATCCTTGCTCCCTAGTCCTCTACAATTCCAGGAGACAACTTTCATAATTTATCAATGGGTTTTGATAACCCCCCTTTAGAGGGATGAAATGTTTCTCACTTGTGCTGGGTAGCCTTATTTTTCCCAGATTTACCATATTTTTTTAATGCTTCGTTTATTATTTTTTGGATGCCCATTTCTTTTTCTCTGTCTGCAGCCGATTCTTTTTTATTCCTTTGGGATTTTCTTCTTGGATTTTTTGTGATGGTTTGATGAGAGACCTCAAGATAATAATCACTGTTGGAAGTGTCTTTCCTATCATCTTCTGAAACTTCTGGAATCTCCAGGGTATGGCTTGGGGATGTTTTTGATGTGGAATCCCCACTTATGACCATAGTTTCTTTTTCTTTACCTTTTCTGATCCCCTCTCCTGTATATTCTTGTCATTGTTTACCATTTTCTTCCTAAATTTACCTAAGCTCCTCTGTGTTCCCTTCTAATTGTATCACTGCATATCGATTATGTCTTGATTCTCCTTTGTGTGGAGATCTCGACGACCTTTCTCTCAAATATGGAGATTTTTCTCTTTGTCATTGTGTCCGGATTGATTGATTTTTCCCATTATATTTTTTCCTCTTTGGATGATGCCACTGGTATTGCTTTGGGTATTGGTCCTGAGTGTCCTTGGCCTAAGGGAAATATATTGGAAAAATGACCATATTCATGAAAAGCTTTACATTTGAAGGGGATTTTCTCATAATCTGCTTGTTGTATGTATGCCCAATTATCTAGGTTTAGATGTACTTATTCTAGGAGCCCTTTTTCCAGATCTACTTCCACACAGATCCTGGAACATGCATGAATTCCATCTTGCGGTTAAGCATGATCGATATATTTTCCTAGAGAGTTGCCGATATTTCTTATGGTTTCATCATTCCAGCAGTGAAGAGGGAGGAAAGGCAGTCTTACCCACACATGGACTACTGAAGGGATATCATTTTCTGGACTAAAATCAGGTGTCCATTTATTGATATACATTCCTCGTGTGCCCATGAAATATGGGCCACTTCGGAAAATCAGGTCCCTATCTTCTTTTTTTTCAAATAAGAAAGAAAAGAAGCCCTTACCGCAGAAGGATGTCGACATTTGACCCTGGATTAGTTTGCGCCAGTTTGATTCCAACCAGAGGTGCATGGCTTTTGGGGAGGGCCAAATTCCTGTGAACTTCTCAATCAATCCTATGTCCACCAATATAAGAGCTAGAGGCCATGCCAAAGGAGCATGCACAACCACCTTGGGGATTTATGTCGCTTTCTTGACAAAATGCGAGGGGTTTGCTCTGTGCGTTTTAGCATAGGAAGAAATTAAGGCCAGGAAGGCCTGCATGTACGAGGTCAAGGATCCTAGAGGAGGATCCCCTCTCTGAGAGGGATCCATGGTTGACCAAATGCTGGCAGGAGGATACGCGAGATCTCAAACCCTAGGGTGCAACCCACAACAACGATTTTCTTGATTCCTTCTCACCAAAACTATGTTGTGTATAATACTAAATAGTTCAAGTATTGTGAAATGTATGGAATTTTAATAAATTCGATGGTAAAAATATTGAACTACTTTTATATTAAAATAATATTAAACACTATAATATTTATCGTAAGTAATTGGGTAACATAGAGTCGAGAATATTTCTATAATGTTTACTTTTCGACACACTTTTAGTTAACGAACCATTGCCATTTATCAATTATAATAGTAGAAAGAACTCAACATAGATATTTGGGTGACTAATTCCAGATAAAATGTTGAGGGTAGTCAGGTTATCAAACATAACAGTACAAGAACAATGGATTCCACTCTAGTGTGATACAAACAATTTTTGGTATTTAATGACAGAGTCAATATGTCAAGGGCAAGTGTGTAAGAGAGCAAGTAACAATAAGCATGGAAAAACAATTGCATTCCCCAAAATAACTTGGAGTTGATAGAATAGAGTGACAGAGGCACTAAAAATACTATGATAGGATGAACTTTGAATAAATAGTTAGTCCAGTAAGTTGTGGTCTCAAGCTTGAGATGGGCGTGCAAATGGCCCATGTTTAAACCCATAATGTAATAGAGACCTAAAAAAAGTATCATTTTGTAAAGTATAATATCTCTCGACATTGAAAAGGAGCAATTCTCATTTTGACCAAAAGCCAATATAATACTTGTCCGTAAAATAAAGATAATTCAAAAATTAAATTAAACACTTGTTTAAGATAGGGAAAAATTAAAACCCAATATGATGAAAAAAAATAGTGAAGAGTATATTATTGGACTGTAAACTCAAGAAAAATAAAAAATAAGCTAAATGCTCACAAGTAAGAACTAAAGGAAAATGCAAAACCCAAGATGAACAAAATATTCATTGAATCAATTAATATCCCATGTTCCAATGTATGCGTGACTTTCATAACAACATTAAGAACTGAAGGATTTGGATAAGTCACAAACCCAAAACCACGAGGGTGCCCATTTCCATGGTATTTCATTATCACCGAATCTATTATCTCTCCAGATTTCTTGAAATGATCCACCAATTTTTATGCAAACATAGCAATCACGCAAACATTTACATTGCAACCAAGTTCCTTAAAAGGGGAATGAATATAAACCATGTATAATTGTGTAATTAAAATGAAAATTCTTGAAGATGAAAAGGTTCACTTAAAAAAACTTCTAGAATTAACAATCGATGAAACTTTTTTCCAAAATAATTCAAAAGAAAGTGCAAACGTTTACTAGCAAGAAAATGAATTCATCATATACGATGATATTTGTAAGGAAAGCATAGTATTGAAAAGGTAAGAAATCACAATATTGAAAAGACACTTCTAATGTGAGAGAAAAGGGCAATAGGGAATAAAGCGCACCTATGGTGGTTTCCCATGAGAACCCTCGAACGAAAATTTTCCCTCTATATTATATTAAGAAGTGAGGGCATTTCTGTTAGCTAGTTGAAGGCTTTTGACCCAATTGACTCTAAAACCAAAAGCATTCTGGTTATTCTATCTATGAAAAACACATATTTTCTAAAACTAAGGGCAAAACTAATACTAAAACCATGTGATATGATTTGACTAACCCTAAAACTTTTCTTGCAATGTCGGTGTCGGAGTCCTTGAGGTCACTTCCTACCTTATTCTTAGAAATGATTGATCCCGGACCTACACCATTCTCATTATTCTCATAATTCATCTCTATCCCATTCCTCTTTCTTACTCACATACGGTAGAGAATCCTGATAGCGCAAGCAATATCACACTGTACTAGACAAGAATCAAGCATCAAGAATAAAAAATGGGTTTGATCTCCACTAATTAACATATTTTTCGCAACATAGATTTGAGATAAGCAAAAGAATAATTTTAGAGTCGATTCCAATCTGCTTTCAGAAATAAGGATTCTGACAAAAAAATTGAAGATTTTCCAGGTTCTAACAAGATGCCAACTAGGTCAATATTTGACCTCAATTTGGCTCTAAGTTTTAACTGTCAAACAAGGTTTTGTTGTTGTTTTATAACAACAAACTGTTCAGTAACTTATTTGTTGTTCTGTTACGGTTACATAGGCCAACTGGGTGCTCTAGCATGTAGTTTTGTCACAAGATGTTAGCACATGCATACCATAAGCTATATAACACACCTAGAGATCTTTTAGAGCTAAAATAATGTTGTTCTAAACACTAACATACATGAAAATGAACACATGTATTTTTGGTCAACATGACCCTGGATAACCCCCCCTAGGGAAAACCAGTTTGGAATGAAAGTATATATATGTGGAAAATAGAAGGTGGAATACAACAAGTACATGAAACAATTGAACCTGATACAATAGTAGCTTGTCTCAAGCTGCAACACAAGTCCAAGAGTGAGAGATGTGCCCAAGAATGGTGTACCCTCCTCAAATATAGCTCTATCCACTGAAATGAAGTACCCTTGCTCCCTGAAGATCTGATGGAGAAACCCTTGCACCACAATGTGATATCATGTGCTACCTCTCCATTGAAGTTGTCTTCAATGCAATTTGACCACTTCAAGACCTCCCTGCTAGCTATGCACCCTCCTCCTCAAGTGTGCCCTCCTCCTAGCAAGAACAACCTCCACAAATAAGCAGGGCCCTAAGCCTTCATAAGCCCTCCATGAAAGGAGGTGACCAAGATATCCTTTCCCAATGCTTCCATTCTCATCCTCTTTCCCTTCTCCAAACTCCTTTGGAGAACATACAAGTGAATAATGAGCTCTCCTTTTCCCTTGCACCCTCCTTAACGATGCATAAGGAAACCTAATAAATGGGTGGATGAGATCATATCATCTCCTCCCTAATCAATGGTTGAGATCATCTCAAGTAAATCTCAACTCAAAACCCACTTTACTTAAGTTTCCATAGTTTCAATTTATGTCCCTTAATTCACCCACAAAGTGAATTAATTGTCATTTTAGGCTTAAATGACCAAATTTCACTTTTGACTTAAATCTCCTAAGTCAAAGTGAAATTTGAAATAAATTACATAGTACAAGGTACAAAGTAATTCCCACATGTGTTTAGAAGCTCAAAAACACAAGGGGACCACTTTCTGAGGTACCCAAATCTCAACACTCCTTCTTACCAAGGAAAGTGCCCTTCACCCCCAATATCATCCCTGCAGTGGACATGGTTGCCTACTGGAAAATACTCGGTGAGTATGGCTATACCTTGATCAATGAAAGTAGTCTGACATAGATCTGCTCAATCTGCATGATCCATAGATTGAAGTGTCTCTCCACCTATACAAGATCACTTAGATATTTGTATTAAACCAAATATCGCCACCTTGGTCTCCCTCCAAGGATTTTACCTCCTGTCATCTCGCCAAAGTTCACTACTCTTGGAATATCACCAAGAGTCACTCTCTTGGAATCTCACCAAGAGTATCCCCCACTTGGTATCTCACAAAGAGCACCTGGATCTCGACATCTCACCAAGATCCTCAACTTGGAATCTCACCAAGTAGATTCCACCTAAAGTGGATCCATAACCTAATCTTCTCGTCTCTATAGCCAAGTGAGGCTCAAGCCTTCGTGGTTCCCTGCCACTCCTCCTCATCAATCTATGATGCTTTGAAGCCCCTGCATCAACCCTCTATCTCAACAAATCTAAAACGGAAGCTGTCCTAGGTGGACCGGTCACCCTTAATGATGGTGTCCAAGAAAACTGAGCCTGATCTCCCTTTGAATAAGTACTATGATTCAATAGGTATTCCTCAACTCTGTCTTGCCACCTGATGTTAGATGGTGTAACAAAATAAAAAGTAGTTGTGAATGAATAGTCTCTCTCAAATTGTTCATCGAACTCAAGCTCCTATGTTGTCACTGCTAAAACATCCTGCATCTTCTTCTTCTTCTTGGGACACTATCGTTCATAAGGACCTATATCTCCACAAGCAAAGCACTATGCTCATGTGTCTCTTATGCCCACTACTTCCCTCTCCTCCCTATGGTGGGCCCCCAAACTTGGGACCCTGTCGACTTCCCCGACCGACCTTATTCTTTCCCTTTGTCCAAAGAGAAATATCCTCATCACCTTACACTATCTACTATTGTCCAGAAGCCGCTGATATAAGTCTAGTCTCCTCCTAAACGAAATCATTCCACATCCTCTCCCATGTGGGCATGACCTCCCTGGAAATAATTCCATGAACGAATGTACCCCATGATTTGGCGAAGTTGTTTAAGGGTGTCCTCACCATAGAATCTGGGTCCACCACCTCTCTAATGGCTCCAAGATCGTCTCTGATCTGGGTGTATCAGCCAAGGAAAGAAGTGACCGAATCATGTTGGAGCATACGAATGCCCCTGAGTCAATCATGGATATCCATCTTCTGGTTCTCATTAGAGCTCTCATAAATCTTGGATAGAGATACCAACATCTCAAATGCCTAAGATTTCCTAGTCAAGTGGGGAATGATGTGATTCCACACTACATCACATATCGTCCTCTTTTCCTTGTTGTTCCTCTTCCTAAACTCTGCTAAAAAAATGGGAGCAGTAGCAGGGGGAACATGAACAACTTCCTCAACTATATCCCATAGTTCGAGGTCCTCCAAGACAAAGACAATCCTGTCCTTCCAAGGCGACTAGTTGCTAGCTCCAACTAGCCTATATGCCACATGCATCTGAGATGCTGACATCAATTCCCTCTGCACTCAAAATGATGCTACAAATGTAAAGGAACATTGCCTCACTCCTGCCAACATAGGTGTGAAAAGAGGAAAATGAACACCGACCTCACTTCTAGCAATATAGGTGTGAAAAGAGGTCGTGAAAAATCAGCCTCACTTCTACCACATAGGTGTGAAAGAGACTGATGAAAATGTCAAAAAAATGCTCTACAACCCTCCACAAAAATATTCCAACAAGCTGCCACTGAAATCGATCAATGGCTATCCACAAAATCTTCCCAAAAGGTGTCTAAAACAATCCACTCATATGCTATCCAAAAATCAACAAAAATCATCCACCAAGCTCTGATACCATGAAGATTTTCTATGTCCTAATAAGCTTCCAACTAGGTCTGTCTTTGACCTCAAGTTGGCTCTAATTTTCAATTGTCAAACAAGGGTTTGTTGTTGTTTTATAACAANTGTTTAGTAACTTCTTTGTTGGTCCATTACGGTTACATAAGCCAAATGGGTGCTCTAGCATGTAGTTTTGTCACAAGATGTTAGCACATGCATACCATAAGCTATATAACACACGTAGAGATATTTTAGAGCTGAAATAATGTTGTTCTAAACAATAACTTACATTAAAATGAACACAGGTAGTTTGGTCAACATGACCCTGGATAAAACCCCCCTGGGGAAAACCAGTTTGGAATGGAAGTATATATATGTGGAAAATAAAAGGTGGAATACAACAAGTACATGAAACAAATGAACCTAATACAATAACAGCTTGTCTCAAGCTACAACACAAGTCCAAGAGTGAGAGATGTGCCCAAGCATGGTGCACCCTCCTCAAATATAGCTCTATCCACTGAAATGAAGTGCCCTTGATCCCTGAAGCTCTGATGGAGAAACCCTTGCACCACAATGTGCTCTTGTGTGCTACCTCTCCACTAAAACTATCCTCAAAGCAATCTGACCACTACAAGACCTTCCTGCTAGCTATGCGCCCTCCTCCTCAAGTGCACCCTCCTCCTAGCAAGAACAACCTCCACAAATAAGTTGGGCCCTAAGCCTTCATGATCCCTCCATGAAAGGAGGCACCCAATATATCCTCTCCCAATGCTTCCATTCTCATTCTCTTTCCCTTCTCCAAACTCCTTTGGTGAACATACAAGTGAATAATGAGCTCTCCTTTGCCCTTGCACCCTCCTTAAGGATACATAAGGAAAACTAATAAATGGGTGGATGAGATCATCTCATCTCATCCCTAATCAATGGTTGAGATCATTTCAAGTAAATATCAACTCAAAACGCACTTTAATTAAGTTTCCATAGTTTCACTTTATGTCCCTTAATTCACCCACAAAGTGAATTAATTGTCATTTTAGGCTTAAATGACCAAATTTCACTTTTGACTTAAATCTCCTAAGTTGGAAATTAGACATAAAGTACATAGTACTTCCCACATGTGTTTAGAAGCTCACAAACACAAGGGGACCACTTTCTAAGGTACCCAAATCTCAACAAAAATAACAGAAGAAATTGAATATGAGAGCTTACCCATAAGCATGAGAATGGACTTCTTTGGGAATTTAAACTTGCACATTCAAGCTATCATTCAATGCTGGCCACATATTTGTGGAAGAAATCTCACAAATGACTGCCTTCTTTCTACCATGGGATGGAGTTGGCGCCGACGAGTATTGTTGTGGCTGCTAACACTTGACTTTCTTTGTCCGACATACACTAGAAAACCCCATAGATCACTGCCTTCTTCTGTCGTGGGATATAGTTAGCGCCGACGAGTATTGTTTCGACTGCTTTCTTTGTCCAAGATAGGCTGAAAAAATTCACAGATGACCACCTTCTTTCTGCCGTGGGATGAAGTCGGTGCCGACGAGTATTGCTACTATCACTACCAACTGGATTTCTTGTGAAAGATAGAACGGAAAACCACTGAAAATGGTGCGATGAAAACCATAGATAAAGATAGAAGCACATATATCACTATTTGATAGGTCATAAACAAACGATGAAAATTTTGAGAAGAACCTCCCCTTAAAGAACACCTTTGCCGTAATTATTAATAATACGTGATAGATTATAAATTGTTAATAGGTTGTGTGCTTATGCGAACTTACACAATTAGATGGGGTGGGATATGGAAATAAAGTAATGCATTTGAAGATATAAAATAATGGATAGAGATCAAAGTTAACCCTATGTTTATTAAGAAAAATTTAAAATATTTTATTTTTCATTATAATTATAATTTTATATACTAAATCAAGAACTTGAAACTAAAATACAATATTATTAAAAGATTTATATAATTTTATATTATGATAACATCTCTTTAATATGAAAACCAAAAAATTACAACACAATTGAAATTATAAATATTATTGACAACACAAATTAAGTTATATTTTTAAAAGTTTTTTATAGTAATTAATTAAGGTTTATATAGATATGGATAACTCTCTCTTAAAATCATATAATTAACTCTTATTTTTTAATGAAAATTGTTTTGAAAATAAATCATTCAACTTACATTTTTATCATAACGTGGCCGATTTCTTCAATGACCACTTTTATTTTACTCCGACCACTCTTTTTCACTTGCCAAGTTGCAAAAATCCTTTTAGCTCGTTGTGTATTCACCTTTATCGTCATGGGAAATTCTAACACGAGTCATAATGTCCATAGGTTTTACGTTTCTCTTGTTAGGTGTAGCTAAGGGATACACGTCCGCTGCCACCTAATCGAATCTGTTATGATTATACTCTTGTGAATTTGTTTTTTTTAATATTTTCATTCCTACAGACTAGGTTTAGTTTTCAATTTTCAATCCAATTTATAATGTAAATATCTAGTTATCCACATAGATCCATTTTAACCCCTACTAAGTACCGTGAGGGAAAAAAGAAAAAAACCACTAGTTGATTTTATTACCATGACTAAGAGTTTTAGTTTTTGTATTAAATAAAATTGTAGTAGAGCTTAAAGTGAGATTACATCAAAAGTTTGATTCAAAACTTTTTAAGCAAAAGTAAAAAAGAGAGTTGTCTTCCAGCTTATAGTTGTACCCATCTAGTTCAGTAAACAAAACATCTCAGAATATCTTAGTGGTGTAGATTCACAAAATAAACCTAAATCTTAATTATTTTGTAAAACATTTGAACTTAACAAAAGGTATGACGGTTCAATGCTTCTTCCAGTTTTTTTTTTGTTGGATTCAAGTCCTACTTGACAATTTCCCTATCCACATGAAGCTTATGCACTATTTCTTCTTCCCTCGGTCCCCCATAGTTTTAACTAATTGACTGCACTTGATTGGATACTCTAGATTGTTCACCCTTACTCAGAATTATGGCCATGTTTCTAAACATGTTGCATTCCACCTCCAGAACAACAATTTGATGCTTCTATTGAACCAAAGTGCCCATAATAGGTGCAATTTGGGTAGTGACCTAGTGTTCTTGCTCATGCATTTTTGTCGTGTCCATTAATATTGAACTTATGTTTCCCTGAATAACTTCCTCGCGACTTTGCAATGCACACCTAATCTCCTACAACTCTTTTTCATCCATATGAGAACTATAATAGTACAAGACCCAATGCAATTTTGAAATCTCAATGTTGCCTACGTATTCCCTCTACTCCACTTTCATGTCCCTCAATGCCTAGAACTTATTCAGGTTTGATTTAGGGCAGTCCAAGCAAACACAAAACAAAGCATCTCTATTCAAAGTAGTTAGAAGAATCGATGATGAAGACAAGCAATCAAAGGATAGGCTTCTTGACCCTAAAGACAAATTAAACCAAGAGAAATCGAACCACCCAGAGTTGAAAAGGAACAAAGGAAACTCATTCCCCACCTAGACAGCCCCTAATTGATCTTGACATGCATCAAAATTGAAAGAGCACTCACCCAAAAGAGAAGTTTCTCACAAAGATAAAAGAAAAAATCATCTAAAGATGGAATAAGTCCCCCTGAAGGAAGGACCGAAGTAAGGAAAATATCCCTTGAACCGAAACTTAAAAAAATCCTAGACACTGTAACCCATTTGGAAAATAAAGGAAGTAAAGGTGGTGGATTACCCATATTCTAGAAGAGGATTAAGGTCACATACACAAGCCGAACCAAAATGCTAGAGATCACCAGTGTTACGTAGGACATGCAGAACATAGTCTCCACACAGGAAATCCAAATAACATAGCCATAATCCCACAATGTCAAGGAGAATTACCTTCCATAAGTTCAAATACATGTGGAGTTGGATGTCTAGGCATGTGAAAATATTGCAAGGGTCTCTTCCCATAATGCACTCCACTATACGACAAGTATGCCTTACGATAATCCATGTGCCTCATTAATTGCTTGATACATGCCTTCTCACTCTCTCTTGGATCACATGTTAAAAACAATTGTGAAGGAAATTAAAATTAGGTTAGCCACGAGGGTCTAATGATTAATTATGGAATGGGTATAACCACATTTTCCATCCATCTAGAATACTTAAAAGACTAGTTTTTTCAACTAGATTAAGGTAATATTTAAATGAAATCTTGCCCTAACTAACAACCAATGGTGAATAATTCAAAAGTTTTAAGTGATATTATGACCTCTCAGTTTAATCATCTCAGGCCGCAACACTTGGTTTTTCGACTGGATTTTAGGTACAATAAATTTAATGACATATAATTGAAAATGGCATACTTGTTGTAAGAAAATTGCCATGTTGCCATGTCGATTTATGGATTTTTGAGATTAAATTTTCATCTAGAAAATGTTTTCCAACTTTAATATATCAAATAATGATGTGAGGGTAAATAAGCCCTCAAGCTACTTTGATTACGATGTTATAATGATTTTTCCAATCAAGGATTCAACATATTCCCTAATTTCCTCTCATTAAACACACACACACACACACACACATCATAATCAAACAAGAGAAATCTATAAGAAACAATGACATGAATATAGCAAGAACTCAACAAATATAACTTGTCAAGGTTATTGATGAATGTCATTGAATATGCTTGTATGATTTTCATCATCAACAAAGTTGACAAATACTTCAAATACTTCAAATACCTTGAAACCTAGAAACCCAACAACCTCTATTGTGTGATCAAGCTAAAATTTTCTGCTTATTGCAATAGGATGCAAGGGAGTGGCACATCCTCCAGATGCCTAAAAACCGAGAAACCCAACAACCTCTATAGTGTGATCAAGCTACACGTTTACACTAATTGCAACATGATGCAAGGGAGTAGACACGTAGCATTGTTGCAAAAGGAACAATCATGGAAGTGGAGGAGTTGAACATTGGCAAGCACTAAGCACCCCCTGATAGGTTCATAAATGTCAAGGCAGAGTGCATAGAGGTATTGGATCTACTTTTATTTGCGTTGAGAATAGATTAATATAGTCATGGTATGAACAACTAACTCTGTGATGCACATCATTCCATAAACAAGGATAGTTCATACACCCTTAAACATATTCCATATTTACATGTTCAACTTAAAAACAATTGTTGCTTTAAGATATTTAGTATCCATTCTCAACTCTCACCTACAATATTTTCTTGAAGAAGATATTGTAATAATGAGGATAGTGTGTTATTATGTGATGAAGAAGATTTGAATTTCAATTTTTTTTCATAGGATTTTTTTAATAATATATACTACTAGGTACTCAAGTTGAAACACAATTTTAATTATACGAAGTTGTTTTTATATAATCTGATCCGAATTTTAGGGGGTATATGGTCTAAATTCGAATGAAAAAGTCTTAAAGCTATAAAGCTAATAGATTGTCCATGTGGACCAAGGAGATGCCCACATCCTCATTTATTAATTGGGCTAACAGGTTGCCCATATGGGTCAAAGAGAGTCCCACCTCTCCATTATTGTATTGGGTTTTATTTTCCACTACTTAGTTAGCTGGGTAGTTATATCTATTATTATAATAATAGAGATTCATTTAATGAGCTCTTTCCATTATTGTATTGGGTTTTATTTTCCATTACTTAGTTAGTTGGCTAGTTAGATCTATTATAATAATAATAGAGACTCATTTAATGATCTCTTTTTGAATTTGTCCAATGGACCATTTTGTAATGCTATATAAAGGCCTAGCAAGCCTTCTCATAAGATAAAGTTACTCATTTTGGCTTCTCTCATATTTTCTATTGTTCATTGTGAGATTAATTAGCTCTGAGTGATTTACTAGTAATTACTTTTAGAGGTGAGGCTCCTCTTTGAGCCTCACCTCCCAAGTACTTCTTTTACATGTTTTTTTCCATGCTTCTTTTCATGCAATATTGGCATGTCTAAGCTCCTCCTCTCTTGGCATTCAAGCCATCCAGATCTCAGCCCCCGAGATCCATATCAGTGGTATCAGACAAGTTACGCTCTCCATCGGGACAAGGGTTTGAATCATGATGCAAGTTCAAACATTTTCAACAATCACCAACCTCCGTTTGGTACTATCATAATCCATTTGCTGGGCCATACACTATAAGCATCACAGTTGGTCCACAGGCACTACAAGACATTTTTTTCCCTTAGATCTTTATTCACCATTACAAGGAGAACCATACATGGATTCACTAAATCCATACATGGATCCACTAAATCCATTGGTCTGCAACATTTTCAACAAATTTGCATGGTGTCCATGCTGCCCACGGATGTTCCACAACCTCTACAACAACAAACCATGCTGCTCTACAAACCCTTGGAATCCTTTGTGGCCCTCTGCACTCATCCAACTTCAAAGAGGTGTTGCAACCTCCACACTGAATTTCAGAGGCTCTACCACATATCATTAAAAATATCTCTTCAAGATATCAAATGGATATTTCACGGAATCTCATTTGGCTTCTTGGTTTGAGAGAAATCATCGATTGAATCTCAACATGTATTTGACGCAAGGAGGCCATGCATACCATAATATTCAATGGTACTTTTATCCCTTATCAGGAAACTACATAATGATTTCCACATATGGCTGGAAATATCTCTTCAATATCTCAAATGGTATTTCTCAGAATCTCATTTGGCTTCTTGTTTTGAGAGATATCATCGATTGAATCTTAGCATGTATTTGACCCAAGGAGGCCGCCTGTACTACCATATTCAAAGGTATTTTCTCCCTGATAAGAAAACTAAATAAGGATTCCCACATGTGGCTGGAAATATATCTTCAATATCTCAAATGGGTATTTCGCAGAATTTCATTTCGTTGTTTGGTTTATGAGATATCTTTGTTTGAGGCAGCACATGTCTGTAACTAGCGTGGGCGCCCCCCCTCAAATTCGAATGGGTTTTTCTCACTCCACGGGACACCTCAAAACAAGTTCCATATATCGATGGAAAGATATCTTAAATAACTCAAATGGGTCTTAGACGTAATTGGATTTCATCACCTGTAGCAGAAGTTATGAATATATTTGCAGAAAGATGTTCACAACCCCCAAAGTCACAATTTTTCCATAATATTTTTTAAATTTTGTGATTTTATTAAAACTTATTTATTTTTCCCCATGTACAATTCCATTGTCAACTAGGGTATGGGTCAACCAAAAACCCACCGTTATGGGTCAACCACAGAAAACCCTTCTCCTCATTGGGTATTTTCACATTGTAATCATAATGGTACAATAAAGGGGTTTCTCTTTTTAGCATGGGTGAAATGATGGGGACCATCATTTTCTAAAGGGGGAGGAATGATCCAAATTTTAGGGGGGTATATGGTCTAAATTCATATGCAAAAGTCATAAATTTATAAAGCTAATAGATTGTCCATGTGGACCAAGGAGATGCCCACCTCCTCATTAATTAATTGGGCTAACAGGTTGCCCATATGGGTCAAAGAGAGTACCACCTCTCCATTATTGTATTGGGTTTTATTTTCCACTACTTAGTTAGTTGGGTAGTTAGATCTATTATTATTATAATAGAGACTCATTTAATGAGCTCTTTCCATTATTGTATCGGGTTTTATTTTCGACTACTTAGTTAGTTGGGTAGTTAGATCTATTATACTAATAATAAAGACTCATTTAATGAGTTCTTTTTTACTTTGTCCAAAGGACCATTTTGTAATGCTATATAAAGACATAGCAAGCCTTCTCATAAGATAAAGTTACTCATTTTGGTTTCTCTCAAATTTTCGATTGTTCATTGTGAGATTAATTAGCTCTGAGTGATTTACTAGTACTTAGTTTTAGAGGTGAGACTCCTCTTTGAGCCTCACCTCCCGAGTACTTCATTTACATGTTTTTGTCCATGCTTATTTTCATGCAAGTTTGGCATGTCTAAGATCCTCCTCTCTCGACATTCAAGCCATCCAGATCTTAGCCCACGAGATCCATATTAGTGGTATCAGAGCAGGTATGCTCTCCATTGGGACAAGGGTTTGAAGCATGATGCAGGTTCAAACATTTTCAGCAATCACCAACCTCCTTTTGGTACTATCGTAATCCATTTGTTGGGCTATACACTGTAAGCATCACAGTTGGTCCACATGCAGTACATGGATTTTGTTTTTCCTTGGATCTTCATTCACCATTACAAGGAGAACCATACATGGATTCACTACATACATACATGGATCCACTACATACATTGATTTGCAACATTTTCAACAAATTTCCAGGGTGTTGATGCTACCCACGAAGGTTCCACAACCTCTACAACAAGCCATGCTTCTCTACAAACCCTTGGCATCCTTTGTGGCCCTCTACACTCAGTCAACTTCAAAGAGGTGTTGCGACCTCTACACATCATTTCAGAGGCTCTACTACATCTCATTAGAAATATCTCTTCAATATCTCAAATGGTTATTTTGTTGAATCTCATTGGCTTCCTGGTTTGAGAGATATCATTGATTGAATCTCAACATGTATTTGACCCAAGGATGTCGTTCATAACACCATATTCAATGATATTTTTCTCCCTACTCAGACAATGATAGAAGGAGTTACACATATGGCTAGAAATATATCTTCAATATCTCAAATGGGTATTTCTCAGAATCTCATTTGGCTTCCTGGTTTGAGAGATATCATTGATTGAATTTCAGCATGTATTTGACCCAATGAGACTGCACATACCACCATATTCAAAGGTCTTTTTCTCCCTAATCAGTAAACTAAAGAAGGAGTTCCACATATGGCTGGAAATATCTATTTAATATCTCAAATGGGTATTTCATGGAATTTCATTTCGTTGTTCGGTTTATGAGATATATTTGTTTGAAGAAGAACATGTATGTAACTAGCATGGCCACGTGCCCCTCAAATTCGGCTTGATTTTTCTCACTCCATGGGTCACCCCAAAACAAGTTCCATATACCAATGAAAATATCTCTTCCGTAGATCAAATGGGTCTTCGATGGAATTGGATTTCATCACATGTAGCAAAAGTTATGAATATATTTGTAGAAAGATGTTCACATCCCCCAAAGTCATGATTTTTCCATATTATTTTTAAATTTTGGGATTTTATTAAAATTTATTTATTTTTCCTCATGTACAATGCAATTGTCAATTAGGTTATGGGTCAACCACAAACCCATGGTTATGGGTCAACCACACAAAACCCTTCTCCTCATTGAGTATTTTCGTATTGTAATCATAATGGTACGATAATGAGGTTTCTCTTTTTAGCATGGGTGAAATGATGGGGACCATCATTTTCTAAGGGGGGAGGAATGATCCAAATTTTAGGGGATATATGGTCTAAATCTGGATGCAAAAGTCATAAATATATAAAGCTAATAGATTGTCCATGTGGATCAAGGAGATGCTCAACTCCTCATTAATTAATTGGGCAAACAGGTTGTCCATATGGGTCAAAGAGAGTCCCACCTCTCCATTATTGTATTGGGTTTTATTTTCCACTACTTAGTTAGCTTGGTAGTTAGATCTATTATTATAATAATAGAGACTCATTTATTGATCTCTTTTTATTATTGTATCGGGATTTATTTTCCACTACTTAGTTATTTGGGTAGTTAGATCTATTATACTAATAATAGAGACTCATTTAATGAGCTCTTTTTGACTTTTTCCAATGGACCATTTTGTAATGCTATATAAAGGCTTAGCAAGCCTTCTCATAAGACAAAGTTACTCATTTGGATTCTCTCATATTTTCTATTGTTCATTGTGAGATTAATTAGCTCCGAGTGATTTACTAGTAATTAGTTTTAGAGGTGAGGCTCCTCTTTGAGACTTACCTCCCGAGTACTTCATTTACATTTTTTGTCCATGCTTATTTCCATCCAAGTTTTTCATGTCTAAGCTCCTCCTCTCTCAACATTCAATCCGTTCAAATCTCAGCCCACGAGATCTAGATCAATGGTATCAGAGAAAGTACGCTCTCCATCAAGACAAGGTTTTAAGCATGATGCAGGTTCAAACATTTGCAACAATCACCAACCTCCTTTTTGTACTATCATAATCCATTTGATACTATCGTAATCCATTTTCCAGGCCATACACTATAAGCATCACAATTGGTCCACATGCACTACAAGGTTTTTTTTTTCCTCAGATCTTCGTTCACCATTACAAGGAGAACCATACATGGATTCACTACATCCATTGGTCTGGAACATTTTCAAAACATTTGCAGGGTGTCCATGCTACCCACGTAGCTTCCACAACCTCTACAACAACCCATGCTTCTCTACAAACCCTTGGCATCTTTTGTGGCCCTCTACACTCAACCAACTTCAAAGAGGTGTTGTGACCTCTACACAACATTTAAGAGGCTCTACCACATCTCATTAGAAATATCCATTCAAGATCTCAAATGAGTATTTTGCAGAATCTCATTGGATTCCTGATTTGAGAGATACCATCGATTGAATCTCAACATTATTTGACCCAAGGAGTCTGCACGTACCACCATATTCAACAATATGTTTCTCCCTTCTTAAGAAATGAAAGAAGGAGTTCCACATATGGCTGGAAATATATCTTCAAGTTCTCAAATGGGTATTTCTCATAATCTCATTTGTCTTCCTAGTTTGAGAGATATCATCAATTTAATCTAAGCATGTATTTGACCCAAGGAGGCCGTGCATACCACCATATTCAAAGGTATTTTTATCCCTGTTCAGAAAACTAAATAAGGAGTTCCACATATGGTTGGAAATATCTCTTCAAGATATCAAGTGGGTATTTCACGAAATTTCATTTCATTGTCTGGTTTATGAGATATCTTTGTTTGAAGCAACACTTCAAACAAAAAGGGCACAAAAAGAAGGCAGGCAATAATAGTGCATGCCATTGTAGTTTAAAAAAACTACTTTTGCAACATATACACTTTGCATATGTTTGGTGTTCCCTTCCCCTATTTTGGGGATATGTTGGTTTGTATAATGATTCCAATAGCTGTGATTTTTCTCTTTTCCTTCTTTTTTACATTATTGCTTTCCCCCTTTTTAAAATGTTTCTTTTCTTCTTTTCCATTAATATATCTTAGCTCTTGGACAAGCATCCTTTATATAGTCTATATTTTCGAAAAATATACTTAAACGTTGTATTTTTATATTCTAGTTTTCTACACTTCATGCCTATCATTCTTTGAAATTTGGTTGATCATCTCGACCACCTTCACGACAAGTTACTCATTTTTCTAATTTAAAACTCTCTTTTAAATTCTATCATACCCCCTTAAAGGGTGAATGGAAATACTAGAGTGAATTTTAGGATGAGTATATAGGACAAAGAAAGGAGGAGGGAGCATGGTGATGTTGTGAGTGAAGTTTGGTGGAGCGATTTCCATCAAAGTATCTCCAATTATAACTATTTTTCTGCACCAATAGAGTTTTACAATTGCAGTGGTGGGGATGATCACATAGGGAAAGAGAAGGTATTGTTGTTGGGATGTACACTTAGAACAGACACACCAGGTGAGGAAAGAAAGAGTTTGTGCTATTTTCAACATATATAAAGCATGAATTGATTGTGAAATCATTGATCTCGTAATATTTTATCATGAAAGATTCATTGATCTCGTCCTCAACCTCCTAATATGGAAGCTTCATATTCAATTGCATAGAGGTCTCAAATTTACTGCAACACTATGAGAAAATGTGATGTTGATTCTATTTTGAGGTTCTTCATTGCATGTTGCGAGTGAGGTTCTCCTATTGTTTTTTAATGTTCCACTTCATAATGATTATTATTTATGCATCTTCATAAATGCACTTGTTACATCGAAGGTGTTTTTTAAGGGGAGGTTCCTCTAGAGTCCTTCATCCTCTATCCAAATCCTGTAAGAACTTTCCATCTGTTCATCAAAAATCAATGAATTTCTCTCTCCACGTGTATTCTCCTTCATCGACTCCAAACTGCTAGGGTGGATTACAAGTTTCTTCATCTTTATGTTATTGGTTTTCTCACAAGAATCCACCACATGGGAGAGAAAGAAGAGGATGGAAACCCCAATTGGTCTCTACATTTCCACCTCATGGAGGCCCAAGAGTTCGACGGGATGATGGAGCACATGGATGAAGCCAATTTTTCCTTGGATGACTTAAATCCCAGACAACCCTTAAGGATTTAATGTGCAAGCCTTGTTTCTCTGCTTTCAATTTTCAATACTGCACAATAGAGGAACCTACTCAGAACACAAGTGTAAGCATTATGTTATGTTAAATTGGCATTGTTTTGCTTGATGTTTTAGTTGATTTCCCAATGATTGCAGGAAGTTATTTCAATGCATTGCACTCATCTTCCTTTCATTACAAATTATGATATTTCCCACTCGCAATTAACAAAAGAAACAACATCATGTTGATGGTATGTGTAACATGTGCCTTCCAGTTTATTCTATTAGTTTGAAGTCAAAATCCTCCCGATGTAAATCAAAACCAGAATCAATAAGTTTCAGTTTGAATGGAAACTAATCCAGAATTTTCAAATTTGGTTTTGTATGGAAATCCCAATTTAAATGGGACAAACAATAGCAACACATAATTAAATGGTGCAATTTCTTTCAAACAACATATAATCTAGATATGTATGAATAATGGCAATGAGATGGAAATGCTACCCAACATTTACACCCCCGTCGTGTTTAATCTAATCTCACTCTATTCTAGGCTTGGAAATGTGCATCTAACAAAAACCATGTGAGCAAAGGCAAAATCAAATGATGGTAAGTGGCATTCAATGGTCCACCCAACTGATTAACGAAGAATGTTGTGTAGACATGTATGCACCAAAGGCCTTTTTTCTTTTGAATTCTATCAAGGAAAACCAACCCAGATAAACCCCACAATTTGTAGGGGGGAGATCCAAATTTTGAATTTCATGACATTTGTATCCACATCACATGGTTCCCACAATTCATGTAGATTTGAATAAATGATTGTTTCATATTTACGTGTCATCTCTATTTTGGATTTTGAGAAATCCATTTGTTATATTTGATTGCAGAGTGTTTTTTTAAGGGCCATTTGATATTAGGTTTTATATGTAGTTAGTTGGTTATTGTTATATAGATCTATCAAATCTCCCTAATCCTCCTCAACCTATGCATTATTTTACTTGAGTTAGTGAAAAAGACAGGCTTTCAAAAATGTTTATTCTATAGTTTTATCTTTTGCAACACTAGTATCTCTTTTAACATTTTTTATGCCATCATCATATGCAGAGATCAAGAACACACCAATAAATCCAAATTGTAGGTATGTGATTGAATTTGAAAATTTTTGTTTCATCCACAATGATCACTTGGACATCATACTCGTCAACATATCCTATTATGCTAGAATCTCTAATAGCGGGGAGCTTTCTCTAATGGGAATATTTTTAATTATATAAGAGAATTGAGTTTAGGTATTGATTGAGTACTCTGAGTTGGGTGAGTCTAAAGCACACTATGTGCTACAGAAATCTCTCATCAAACTACTCTTTACCTTTCAAGAAATTGATTAGTCGAGTAGGATGGCCAACAAGTCCTTTGTTGTACTAGGTGCAGATGAGTATGACCTCAAGTTTGCCAATTTTTTTTCTTCCATTCAAGTTTGGATGGATGTGAGAATGACCATGTATAATTTACTGATCAACAAGAAAAACAATTATTTAATAGTAGGTCAGACCCAGTTACTTGGGCTCTTTTTTGGTTTTTTCTTATTGTATCTATTGCTATTCGGGGGGTGGTTGTATGTGTGCTGGAAGAAGAAGGGGGATGCTCACATGATCCATATTCTCATGGGTATCTTTTTTCTCATGAAGGCACTTGATTTACTTTGTGAGGTAGAGGACAAATCCTATACGAAGAGAACTACAACTACCCATTGGTGGGATATTGCATTTTATAGATTTAATTTCTTGAAAGGAGTGATGCTTTTAACCGTATTTATTCTCATTGGAATGGGACGATCCATTATGAAACCCTTTTTATAGAAAAAAGAAAATAAATTTCTCATGATGGTGATTCCTCTTCAGGTATTTTCTAACATTGCAACACTGGTGATAGATGAGACATGCCATTTTGGAGAGGATTGGGTTACTTAGACTCAATTGTTGCTCCTTTTGGAGAGGATTGGGTTACTTGGACATGAAGAGAGGATTGGGTTACTTGGACTCAATTTTTGCTCCTTTTGGATGTAATATATTGACGTCTTGTGCTTTTCCCTATAATTTGGCCCATCAAGCATCTTCAAGAAGCTTCCCTTACTGATGGAAAGGCGACTAGAAGCTTAGTGAAGCTCACTCTATTTCGTCAATATTACATTATAATGGTTAGTTACATATATTTTACTCACATGATATGTTTGCTTACCTCAAAAAAATTATATCCTACAAGTATTCATGGACATGTGATTTGACAACAAATCTAGCTACATTGGTATTCTACATTTTCATAAGCTACAGATTCAGTCCTAAGACACACAATCCTTATTTCAGATTGGATGAGGAGGAGGAGGAGGCTATTGTTGAAGAGGAGCTTGTAGATGATGGGTTCGAGCTATAATGTGGGTTTATTCACATAATGGAAAAATAACAAATGGGTCATTATATTTCATTGCCTTTCATTTGTTGTGCTACATGGATCACAATTTTTCTTTGGCTACCAACCTTAATTGCGAGAAATACCATTGGAAGGGAAATTTTTTTTTTTCAAATAAGAGAATGCCTAAAAATGTCGAAGTTTACTCACATGAGTGCTTGATAGTCAGTGTTTGTTTCACTAATAAGGATAAAGGAAGTTGTAAAGACATAATATATGTAATTTAAATAAGTACCTTAGAATTTGTTGACAAGGCTTTGCAGTTGCTACATTATATCTGAAGGAGACTACTAATTGAATTAGAATACTATTACTTGTATCTATTTTGTGCAATTTGTCTATTTGAACATGTCTTTTAAAAGATAACATGATCTTCTCGGTTCCCTCCTGAGGATCCCTTCATGTGCTTTTGCCAAAATAAGATAACACATGGTAGATTTTCCTATGTAGTTCCTTCCTGCAATCCCTTCATGCACTTTTTCCAAAATAATATGTCTTTCATTCTCCATCACATATCTCCTCAAGATGCTATCTACTCCAAGTTTGTATAAGTGACCTACAATCAATTGATAATCTGCAGCTCTAACCACCAAATTTTTCTTTTGCACAGTATTAACTTCTCTTGGCGCAAATCCTATACTCAAAAACTCAATAATGTCAGCAAAATACTCATCAACTATATGTACTGAAAACAATTGTGCATCTGGAAATTTGTCTTCTAAATTACTAGGTTCTTCTCCATTCGTTATCTTGGATAAATGATCTAGTCCTGCGTTCAATCTTCTAGGCTTCACTACAACTTCAAAGTCAAATTATTGAAATAAGAGTAGCCATCTGCATATCCTTCCCCCAACACTGGCTTACTAACTAAGTATCTCAGAGTTGAATGATTTGTAAACATATTAAAGTGTTGTCCCAACAAGTAATGTATGTATTTCTGCAAAACATACAACATAGCTAGACCTTAACTTTCTATAGTATTGTAGTTCTTTTATGAATCTGACAAATTCTTGCTTGCAAAAGAAATAGGGTGATCTATATCACCTTCTCTTGGCTATGTTAATACTACTCCTAATGCAATTGTAGATGCATCTACATGCACATGAAATTCTTTTTCCCGATCTAGAAATACCGGAATTGGCGTAGTAAACATCTTCTCCTTCAAAATATCCAGACTCTTATGGTATTCATCATTCCACTGGTACTTATTATCCTTCTTCAACAACTTTTCCATTGGGGTAGTAATCTATGCATATCCTCTTATGAATTTTTTGTAATATCTTGTATGGCCCAATGTAATCTTCAAATAGCGCACTGATTTTGGTGGTGGTAAGTTAACTATGCTAACAATTTTGGCAGGATCAACCAATAGACCCCATTTACACACCACATGCCCTAACAAAATGCCAAAAGGTGCACTGAAAATACACTTTTTAATACTTAATGAGATCTGACACTGTCTGCATCTATCCAACATCAACCTTAATACTTGGACATGATCTTTCAACAAACTGAACACTGTCCAATCATCCAAGTAAACCTCCAAAAACTTATGAATAAATTTCTTAAAAGATGCTACTACTACTCTTGAAAAAATGGCCGGTGCATTCTTCAATTCAAATGGCATAACTATATACTTAAATGATCCCCACTCTATAGAAATTTTTTTCTTATGCATATCTTCCAGTGCAATCCTTATCTGATGATAACCTAAAAATCCATCTGTAAAAGAATAAGCTTCTTGGCCCCCTACATTCTCCAGAACTTCGTCCGTAAATGGGGTAGGAAAATGATCATGTAGGAAAGCATCATTCAATTTGATCAAATATACACAAATCCCGATCCCTCCTTACTTATTTTCTTGCACCACCATAGGACTGATCCATTTTGACTCTTCTACAGGTTCTATAACACCATCTTCTAGCATCTTGTCAATTTCTGTCTTCACCTTCTCTTTGTATATTGGATTCAATATGTACGACCGTTGTCTAATAGGTCTTGCTTCTAGATTTAATTGGATATTCATCTATCCTATATCTCATGCTAACCCCTTCATCTTTGAGAATGTTTTTGGTAATAATTCACTTTAATCGCACAATAATTCTGTGATCCTTTCTATTGTCTAATTATCCCAGTAATCTCTAATACTAGCCATCTTTAGGTTTTCTGCAATTCCAATATTTACCTTCTTGATCTTTAATGGTGCAACATAATCTTCTCAATCCAACTTTGGAACTTCTACTTCCCTTCCACCTTCTACTTCTGAGATCTGGATATTGTGTGGATTCTCTTCTGTTGGTTCTTCTGCTTTTGCTACGTGATAACAATGTAGCATTTGTTTAACTGTCTGACTAGCCTGCCTTTGATATGCTAGAATTATTTCAAACTTTGGTTCTTCAAATATATTGTCTCTTACCACTTTCATCATTGTATCAATACCTGGATTGTCATGCTCAAAGGTAAGTGTAACTACAAAGTTCTGTCTTCCTAGTTAGCAGTTTCTCTACGTTGTTCCTATTATGTGTACCAGTTCTTCGGAATGCCTTCTAGTGTGTGAATAAAATGGTGTGGCCATTATTTTGGTGGTACTAATGTCCATTGAACTTTGCACTTCTCTACATGCTCTTGGGGTTGCCCAAATCCTTCATATTTCTCCTCATATTTATGCTCTTGTTCTGTGCTGAATATTATGCGCAGTAACCTTTTTCATTGAAACCAATTGTTGATCTTTTCCTTGTGTGTACCCCACAATCTTGCAGGTGTAGCTTTTAAAGCAATATCTAATGCTGAAAATATTTGATTTTGCATAACCTATACATCATACTTCATTAAAAATTCTTCTAAATCATTCAAACCATAAAATGTAGGAGGTTCTCTTTGTTGGACTTATGGGCTGACCCGGGTTCTACCTTAGTTCTCCAACAAAACCCTTATCACCATCGTCCCTTATAGTAAACAAAAAGTCTACACTATGGACATAATGCACAACGAAGCCTCAGATGAGATGGTTTATGGGTGACTGCAGGACACATGTGTCTGCAATCAAGGAAGGGATTGGGGGATGTTCTTTCTTATGCCGTATTTCTACTTAACCATGCATTCTATTACAATATTCATCATATTCTTTCATTTAGTAAATTTATTCTGCATATCTATTCTAGTGCACGTTGTAAGTAAAACCATTCATTCATCTATCTAACCATTCAATAATAATTGTAAAAATAGTAGATCATTCAGACACATTGCGCACAGATTTTTATCGTGGTTCAACCCCCCTTGGGGCTACGTCCACAAAGATCTTCTGCTTCTTTTCTTATTCATTAAAATGTGTTGTGTGAATTACATCATAATATAGAGCAATGAGGCAGGCCATGATCGTACCAAGCTTCACACCTTGCGACCTGACCCTCAACTACTTCAACTTCATCCAAGCTCTACAACTCTCAAAATAGACTTCAATGCACAAAGACTCCAAAATAGGTTCTCCAAAATATTTCTCCCCAAAAGATATGACTACATACTTCTAAGGATATCTCATCTAATCTACCTCATAACCCTTATTTATATTACAAAAGTGGGTTAAAACCCTTACAATACATCCCAAAACTCGAACCCTAACATGGCTAGGTGTTTCCACATTTGCGTCAGATTTCTGCAAATCCTGTCGTGTG
>JZKD02S0445112.1:1989512-2009534 GCA_000966675.3 Picea glauca
TGCTAGGGATTGACGTGAGTGAAAATTATTGGTTCATATGTGGAAGACATGGATGGTGGAAAAGATCCAAAGATGCTAAGAATGAAGAATATGCTTGTACAATTGTAGAAGATTGCTGATGTAAGACCTCCACTTGTGGATTGTAGTAGGCATGTTGTCAGCCTGGGTGCATAAGGTTGCCACATATGGATGGAATGTTAGATGTGGCTCCTTGAGCGGATGGATGGAGTGGTGCCTTCTATTTATTTCTTATTTACAAAACTTGGGATGCCTTGGGTGCATAAGCCAAACAAATGGACCCAAGGAATGACTTGTCTTTACGACGTGCAAAAATTTCCTTTGAATGGATGAGACATGACTGGATGCATTGGTGTACTGGAGCCCAAATGGATGGAACTACGGGGAGACCTTGATGGACTTGAGACGTTTGGGTGGGCTCAAGACAACTTGGACATGGATTTGACATGAGACAGAGTGGTTCGACAAACATTGGCTTAAGGAGAACTTGAGCCTAGTTCATATAAGGTGACTTGCTAAGTTCAGGTCAAGGATTGTATAAATAAATGGACACTAAAGTAAGGAAAAAAGAAAGAGATGTAAAGAGTCATAAAAAAGGTTTGCGATTTTTTTGTTTAAGGGTTGGGCATCACATGTCAAATTGCTTTGTCTATGTGATCGATATAAAGACAAAAGTTGTAGAAGGTGTGCATGTGGATGCTTTAGGGGTTGGATGGATAGTTGATCGGTTGCTTATCATTGTAATTGTGGTTTGTAAATGAGTCGTAGGTAGATTGGTTGCTATCCTCTATTGTAATGTAACATTTTTTAGATAACGAAGAGTTAAAGAACCACTCTTGGTGCACGCCCATATTGGGTTATATGGTTGTCTTGTGTATATTGAATGTTGTTGTTCCATGTATGCTCGTTGGCTAACTTGTGAAATTGTATAAGTATAAGTATTGATGCAGAATGTTTTAACGTTGTAGTTGGATGCATGCCTAGTGTGACTGTTGGATAATCTAAGTTCAATAGGACTTGGTGCATCTAACTATTGTAGCTTAAAGAGAATTTATAGGCATATTTTAAGTGAAGAGGCATAGTGTGGTTGTAGTAGGTGTAGGTTCGTCAAGACACTGCGGTTGAGGCAATGAAACGTTGCATGACTAAAGATAATGAAACACAATTTTTTAGGAAAGACTCTTGGGTTTGTAATAGGTGGTATTAGAGCTCAACTTCTTCAAGGAGTTGGTTTCAAAATTTTGTTGGGTTCTCTTCACAATGTTTCAGAATGAAGCAACATGTTGGGAGGGAAACTTGACTGGTTTGATGCGATGTTGTTATCATCTTTAGGCTAAGAAAATCCATGAAATGTTTGGGTAGTCATGGAGGTAACACTTGGCACAAGTGTTAGAGAAACCTTGCAGATAGTCATTTAGGAAAATGCTAGAAGATGATGGGTGTCAGATGAAGTCAGAGGAGGAATATGAGCTGCTACTATAGGTGTGGTCGATCCATGATTTGTCTGGTCGACTGTCCCACTATACTTGAGTGGAGTGAATATGGACATTCCAACTTTGGAGGACACATTGCAGAGTGTCTTGTGGCCAGGAGAAGTTGGACCAAGATGTTCCCCCATAGACCTTGCAGAGATGATGTTGCATGGTACCCACTGACAACCCACTTCGGATAGAGGTAAATTTCATTGTTCATATTGTCGTTGTTCATTTCCCTTAACAAGTTGTGCATGGAAGACTTATGCGAGAAAAAGGTTGCGATGAATAGGTTCCTTTGGCTAGAAACCAAGGGTAGTGAGACCATCCACTTTGTTTTGTGGACTTGATCAACAACAAAAGGGAAATTTAGGAATTGTTAACTTTGGTGCCTCACACAATTTCTTGCAGACGAAATTGGAAAGTGAACTTGGACTGAGAGTTGGCTTATGCAGAGCTTCAATTATGGTAGTCAACTCTAAGGCCACTGTACAAGTTGGACTTCATTTGCAGTTCACATTCAATTGGATAAGTAGAAGGACCACGTTGGATTTACTATATTGTGGATGGATGATTTTGAGGTCATTCTTGGCCAAGAATTCTCAAGGAGAATGTAATCAATTCTCATGTCATTTGCAGACAATTTGGTTACACTTGGTGGAAGAAATACCTGTTGTGCACACAACAACAAGGAATCCAAATGGAAGGGTGCATATTGTCTCCACATTGAACATAAATAGGGTTTCCAGGCGCCCAAAATTGTAAGTTTTTGTAGCAGTGATTAGGGAAGTGGATGAGGGTCGAGTGGAGATGTCTATTTCACCAACACTTGTTGATGTGTTGGATGATTTTGTGGATCAAATTCTTTACTCATTTCCAAAAGTGATCCCACCTAGGTGCATTGTTGACCATTGTATTGTGCTAACATGGGATGAAACATTTGGCTAGAGCTCCATTTCAACTTTCAAGGTCTGAGTTGGAAGAGTTGAGACAACAATTGAGGGAGTTATTTGATGCCTGGTTCTTTCAATCTTCTAGATCACTGTATAGTGAAATTGTTTTCTTCCAAAAGGAGGACACCCTAGAGTTGTCACATGTGATTAGACTATCGTGCATTGAAGAAGCAGAGCATCAAAACTCGATACAATCTACCTTTGTTCATGGATTGATTTGACAAATTGGCTAAGGCCAAGGTCTTCACAAAGTTTGACTTGAGGGAGGGATACTACCAAGTGAAGATTACAGAATGGGATGAGGCAATGATAGCCACAGTGACAAGGTATGGTAGTTTTGAGTTCCTTGTTATACAAGGAAAGTCATTTGTTGTCTATGTAGATGACATTGTGGTGTTTAATGAAAACATGGAAAACCACAAGAAACACTTGATGAAATTATTTGAGGTGTTGAGGTAAAACCAATGATACTTGAAGAAGTCCAAGTGTGTATTTGGGTAAACCGAAATTCCATTCTTGGGCCGCTGGACTGGAAAAGAATGCATTCGCATGGATCTTGTGAAGATAAGGATTATTGAGGATTGGGAGTAACCTAGAAAATCCATAAGGTAAAATGTTTCATTGGTTTGGTTAACTAGTATTGTAAGTTTGTGGAGGGGTACTCTAAGATTTTGGCACCATTGAGTGACTTGTTGAAAAATAACAAGCAGTGGAATTGGATTGAGAAGTGTCACAAATCATTCTTTTATTTGAAGCATATATTTGTCTTGGTGCCTATGTTGAAATCAACAAACTTTGAGCAGTCATTTGAAGTGCAGATGAATGCCTCAAGCTTCACCATTGGAGGAATTTTTTCATAGGAAGGTCATTTAGTGTCCTATGAGAGTGGAAAGCTACAAAATTGCAAACATAGGTACCTTTTTTATGAGAAGGAGATGACCACAATTGTGTATTGATTACAAGTATGGATGCACTACATGTTGGGAAATCCATCTGTTGTGAAGAAAAAAAATGTGGTGACGAGCTACTTCACCACTCAATTGAAGTTGTCACCCAAGTAGGCACGGTGGAAATATTTCTTGGTGGAATTTGACATGACCATTGAGTATTGGTTAGGGAAGTTGAATGCAACCGTGGACACCATAAGTAGGAAGGTGTAGCTTACAACTTTGGAGGAGAATGAGTTGTTGGTGCCCATGGGAAATCAAACACAATGTTTGACAGACTTGCAAGAGAATATTAAGGAGGGATTGCACAAAGATCCCACAATGTTGAACAACATGAAGAAAATGAAGGAAGACAAAATACAAAATTTTTGGATGAACAATAGGTTCTTATATTTTGGTGAGTGCATCTATGCACTTAAGTCATCTAACCTTTGGACGAAGCTCCTAAGGGAATGCCATGACTAGCCTTGGTTTGGGAACCCAGGATAACAAAGAATGTTGGCATTTCTGGAACGAAGTTACTATTGGGAATACATAAGGTAAGACATGGAGGAATACATCCAAGGTTGTCTTATGTGCTAACATAACAAGGCATACAACAAGATGCATGACTGCATGTTCCAACCTTTGTTGATTTTAGAGAGACCTTGGGTGAGTGTTTTGATGTACTTCATCACTTAATGTCTAATTTCATAGGGGTATAATGGGATCATGGTTGTGTTTGATTGTTCTTCCAAGTATGTCATCTTTGTGCCAATGAAGGTGCCTTGTGCTATAGAGGAAGCTGCGACACTGTTTTTCAATAAAATTGTGAAGCATTCTGGTCTTCCATTGAGTATTGTGTTGGATAGGGACATAAGGTTTATTGAACGATTTTGGAATGAGTTTTTCAATCTCATTATAACCAAGTGATTGATGAGTTTGATTTATCATCCGAAGACCGATGGGAATATTGAGTGCATCCATTGTCTCTGGGAGGATTACTTGAGGAACTTTATGTGGGTGGATCAAACGAACCAGTCTAAGTTGTTGGATGTTGTCCAATTTAGCTACAACATGAAGAAGAGCTCAAAGATGGGATATAGTGCATTTGAATTGGGAAATGGGCAACAAAATTTTACTCCACATAAGGTTCTTCAAGGCTATTATGGGTGAAACCCATCAGACTTGGGGTTCATGAAGGGACAACAAGACATATTAAATATGGCTCATGTTTATTTTATGAAAGTAGTGGAACATATGAAGCGTTGGGTGGATCATGATAAACATGACACAAAGTTCAAAATGGGTGACTTGGTCTTGCTCAAGTTGGGAAAAGAACAATTCAAACTACCTACCGCCATCCTTGGGACCTTGGTGTAGAGATTTGAAGGTCTTTTCAAATTCTTTGAGAAGATTGACAACGTCACCTACAAATCGACACTATTGGACTAGATGAGGGCTCACCATCTAGTTTTCCATATAAGTCAATCGAAACCTTGTAGGATTGACATAGACAATCCTAGTAGGGTGAAACCATCCCGATCCCCTTTGTTGATCACATAAAACCTCAAGTTTTAGGTGTAAGAGATACTTGTGCACAAGGGCTCCTTTGAAAAAAACCAAAGGAATGAGTACTTTGTCCATTGGAAGAAAATACTTGAAGAGGAAAACAATTGCAAAATATGAGAGTCATTGTGGCAGTATGAAGAAAAGGTCCATGAATTTGATAAACAATACCTAGGGACACTTAGTCATGTGTTTGTTGGATGTTTCCAGGATGGAAACAAGTTTAGTGGGGGAGGATGTAAGACCTTTTTTGACGTCGTTTGCGTATGACAACGGGAACATTGTCAGAGTGAGGCATGGAAGGTTGTTGCAGACAAACATAATTCTAAACGTGCTTTCTCAAACATATGGATGGAGTGGAAACCCATCCTTGTTTCCTATATATGGAACTTGGGGGACACCTTGGATGCACGAGTTGATATTGCAGACCCAAGGAGTGGATTGTCCCCATGACGTGTGAAAGTTGTTTTTGGGTGAATGAGGCATGACTGGATGCGTTGTCCCACTTGGGCGTGGACAAATGGAACGACGAGGTGACCTCAGTGGACTTGAGATGACCTAGGCAGATGGGATGAATGGGTGGGCTCGAGAAGATTTAGACATGAACTTGGCGTTAGATGGAACGATTTGATGGACGTTGGCTTGAGGTGAAATTGGGTCCACTTAATATGACGTGACTTTCTAAGTGCACAACAAGGCTTGTATAAGTAAGTGGACATCTCAATGAGCTAAGCTAGGGATGGAAGCAAGAGGTGCAAGGTGTTATAACCCTATATTTCATAGTATCACCCAGTGATTAGAATTTCTTCCTCTAGTCATATTTTATTCTAAACAATATTTTATTCTGCAAATTACTTACAAAAAAAAAACAAAAACAAAAGAAAAGAAAAAGAAAAAGAAAAGGACAAAAATAGAAAAAATGAAAAGAGGGTATAAAAAGTAATGAAAAAAAAAAGAGAAGATATAAAACCCCATCAAAAATAAATTTGGTTTGACTCATACTCTATAATCATGATCAAACTTTTTGAATTTATGTTGACAGGTTAGTGAATAAATTCAGTCAAACAGTTTAATCTTGGTCAAATTAGCTAGGTTAGAGTAATAATTAATCCAACAGTCTAAGCTATATTAATATGTTATTTGATTAGGTTAGGAGTTAGGTTAGTGATGTTTATTTCAATAAAAATTGAAAAGGGATTATTAAAATACACTTTGTTTGAGTAAATTTGGATATTTTTACCTTAGGAAATAAGACCATGGTGTAAAAGTGGGAAAGGGTAAGCTTAGTGCTACACATTGTATATTTTTTATCCTAAGTTTCCCAAATGATGAGACTTTTTGTCGCATAGTGACTAAATGTTGCACAAGTTTTAGCAACGACATCCAACAATGCTCAGATCAATGGTCCTCAGAGCATTTCATACCCCCCGACCTTTTTTCCTTTAACGATCAAGGGAGGAGGTTCGGAAAAGCAGTTTCCCCCACACTGGAGCCACCTTATGTGTCACTCTCTTATCATTTCAGACCCCCCCACTTAAATCCACTTACCACCTACCCCCCCCTCTGGAATCATGCCAAACCACTATCCAATAACTCTCACCTCACTCCCCAATCGTACCCCACTACCACCCGTCGCACGCCACATCCCACATACCCGTTATCCAATCAATGCCCTCCCCGTGACCATTAATCGCCCCATCATCACCCTGTGTTGTAACAGACACCTCCATTGCACTGTAAAACCCTGTTTCTTCACCTTGTAACACTATTTTCCAATGCATACAATGTGGACACCGCGCCAAAGACAACTTTCAAGCCAACTTCCACAACGGTTCACTATCAACATGCGCAATTCACCCATGTAATTACAATACGCCATTAATTCACCTTAAAATCTATTAGTCATGGCCCCCAAAGAGACAAATCCTCTGAAACATATGAGAATTTGATTCTTCCCCCTCCTATCGACTTGGATCACATCCCCTTGGTAGATAAGGATTACAATGTTACAGAGTAGAAGTGTGAATTCGACTTCTTCGAATTTCAATTTTAGCTAAAATATATCTTTCTAGATCAGAGCGATGAAATTGGACTCTAGGAATCCAATTTTCCTATGTACATGTTCCCTCAAGCCTTCCACTTCCCTAAATTCACTATGAAATTCCAAGCTCATTATCTTCCCAACCAAAGGGCCATTGTTTCCTCTTCTAGTGAAACCTTGTTCACCATTACCCCCAAATCCATTAACTAGACGTTGCAAATCCCAAAAAACGACCCTGCAATCTTGTTTTCTATCAAATACCTAAACGACCTCTACCAGAAGCTCTCCTTCCCCCAAAGAGACCATATTTTCGAGATCTTTCTGCCAGAAGACGTTCAATTTCCCAAGAAAAATCCTCCCTATCCGTCCTCCATCTTCTCTGTCAGGGCCAACCAGATCATTTCCATTCTTTGTTTCCTGTTAGGATATTTCTCAGATGAATGGGTAGATGAACCCATCTTAAGTTTTTTGTCCATTTTTTCCACAAAATAAAGAGCCATAATTCAATTTGATTTCAGTCAGTTTCTGGCTGATAACATACATGATCAATTTTTCAGGTTTTCAACAGAAGGAATGTTCAGATATTCCTTAGTACTGGTGTATTTGTTCTTTTTTTTTTTTTTTTTCAAGAATAACAATTTCCCTTTTGTTTTTAAAAATTTGGACCAAAAGGGAAACCCTTAGTTAGTGAGCTCCGGGACCCCACTAGTAAGGAAAAATTCAACTGATTTCAGCTTCAAGGATTTAATAGACCATTTGTATCACCCAATGGTTTTCATGATGAACAAAATTATAGAGCCAATGATCAATGAATAAATTCAAATAATCCTTCACCTCTTTGATCTAGACAAAACATGAGATTGGTATTTATATCAAAACCACACTGAAATAAGAGTATATGGATGTGAGTTGCCACCATACAGATTTCCAAAATACCTCCCTGTAAGGATTTTTTCACTGGAATACATCAAGAAGATGGTGAAATCTGATGATATCCATTTTTTTTTCAGTCAAGAAGAAACAACAACTCAGAATCAAGAACCAAATTGGCCTTTTCATATGCAACAACAAAGTTGCAGGAGAAGAGGCAGACAACATCTTAAAACATATGAGTTTCACTCAGAGTTACACATGGAATTATAACCCATTTGTTGTCATCTCAGAGCTCAGAGTAAAAAAAAGGATTACTCATTATGCTCACATACAGAAGCCAGAGATGGAAAAGTATATGAACCAGACAAAATGGCAAGAGAACACATTGCTGGAAATAGAAGAAAAACCTCCCTCTATCACTGCTTCACATACCGACACACCTCAAATACAAATAGAAAAGAGATCAAGAAAATGATTTTTCCCTTCAGTCATAGAGGTATCAGTTGAAGACTTCCAAGTCTACAAAAAAAGGGCCAAAACCATTCACACACCAGACCTTCTGAAAGAAGGAGAAATGCAATCCACTATAGTCATGGAGGAACCACATTCCTTAATATTTACAGACAGTCAACTCATAGTGTCTACATATTCATCTAAAAAACAAATAGACACTACTCTGTCATCTGAATCATCTCATGAGAAAACAATGTCAAATATATTTGACAAGTACAAACAAATCAAATAGAGGAATGACCTCCTCAATAGCAATACATATGCTCAATTATGGAAGTATACCTCCACTTCTCAACACAAACTGCTATCAAAATTTGAAACAAAGAAAGGAAGAATGAAAATGGCATTCCTGCAAGCACAATTTCTTCATCCCAAGACAACTGTTGACTACAAGAAGACTTCCTTGGAGTTTGATGTGAAGGAGGTCCATCCAGTGGACCAAATGGACATGCACAAGAAAACATGGGAGATGATATTCTCCACCTTAAAAAGCACCTCATAGACTTATTCAAAATTGTAGGTGTCTCTGAATAACATTGAGTCTCAATTGAAGATGGAGAAAATCTCTTCTTTGGCCAAGGAAAACAATATCAAATCACTAGAAGAATTGGTGTTGAAGATTGGGTGTGACCCATCAAATGTCAAGGCAGTTGAGGAATTATTGAAGAAGAATCATGTTGATATAACATCCTTGAGAAAGCAACTGAAGCTTCCAGCTACAAAATATTCACAAGCAAAAGAGGTGGCTGAAACTGAAGGCCACAAAGAAGAAATGCTTAATCTTATCATGGAACACAATGCACAGATAAGAGAGATGGAAGAAGAAATGGATAAACTAATAAAGGAGAAATAAAATAGTGTACAAATGGCCATTATCCCATTGGAGGAAGTCCCTCTGACAAGAATTAGAACAACAAAATCATCCACATCAGCAGATATTTCGTCAACAATCCAAGTACAAGTTTCGGGTGCATCTAAGAAACTTGTGACGTCAATGGAAGACATGTCCCTCCAAGGGGAGGAGATCAGAAAGCTGCAAGAAGAAGTAAAAAACCTCCAAGAGCTGAAGTCTATGTTCCAGGCCAGTCACCATGCATACATGCATAAGTCTCAAAGGATTAGTCAACAACTACAGAAGGAGACTGTCATGGAAAAGGCCTTAGCCCAAGCTAAGGAAAACATCTGGGTGGATATGAGCAAGTCTATGGAAGAAATATGGCCATCCATATATATCATCTTTGGACATCATGAATCGGTACAGAAGGCTAGAGAAGCAATTGGAAAAATGAAAGAAGAGCTAGGAATAAGACCTACATAGGCTATTGAACTCATCATATTCCTAAACTCCAAAAACAAGCAGGAGTTAGAAGAAATCAAAATTGAATACAGGACAGAGACCATCCTTGAGATCAAGAAGGTCCTAACTAAGAAAGGATTGATGTTGCAGCTAGAAGAGAAGGTTCGGGTGATGGACATTGGAGTGCATATATTTTTTAGTAAGATTTAAGTACTACATAAGAAAGGTCTTCCTGGACTATTAGTACTCAATTACAAGCTAATCACTATGTCAGATTACAAACAAAAAAATAGTGCAGTAGAAAAGGACAGTTGCAAGTTTGCAGGGATACAGAGAAGCATTACTGGTAAAGATTTCCTAGAGACATTATAGTTAGACCTGAGTATCCAACATGATATAAAACATATCTTCATCACCAAGCCCACTTTTTCCAAGTATACTAAAATGGATGAGATATACAGAAAGTTAATCAAGGTTTCCATCCCTGGTAAAAAGAGATGGGAAAATATATGCTCTTTACTTGAGTAAAAATGGTTTTGAAGTGCGAGTCAACATGGAGCATCCTACCAAAGTCAAATATATGAATCACCAACCACTTTCCACAAAATCAACACCAAGGATCTGAACAAATCAACAAAATTCCTATATTTTGTAATTTGAGATCTAATTAGTTAGATATTTCCTCCATAATATCCTAGTCATTTATGATAGGATCTGATGTAAATAATTGTATAAATACTTCTTCCTTTGAATTATTGAGGGCTGATTTTTTCACCTAGGAGCTATTGTGTAAAAATTTTCAAAGGATCGACCAATAATAAAACAAGCTTATTCACATGATTCTTGTGTCAGATTGTTGGTGATGTCTCTCTCTCTTTGTTGAATGTTTTCTTATTCTCTGTGATCATTTATGTATTTCAAATTCTAATAATTAAAAGGAATTCAATAGGACATAATTTTTATTGTATACTCTGTCTCTAGTCTTTTAATGATCTATATGTTTTCATCTAAAATTCAGTAAAGGAATTCTTAATTTCTCCTTTGCTTAGTGGAATTTACCCTCTTGTTCTGTCGTATTCATCTCATTTAATCTCAATAGATCCAACAGTTTTACTACCCTGCCCTCTGAAGAAAACCTCATAAAAATATGAATCATATCTTCATTTTTAATACAAACCCCATATCCCAATGGAAAATTAAGCATTCTTTCAGCCAACTATTACAAACAAACAAACAAATTCGAGCTGTCATAACTAGCCTAACATTTAAAAAATTAAATAAATTTAAATCTTATAGAGAGATCCCTCTTTGAAGCTGGCACGACTAGATCCTGGCTTCAAAAGTGGTTTTGATAGTTACCTCTGTCAATTTCTTCTACCCTTCGACAACCTCTGGAAATTACAGAGTGTTAACATAAGGAGTCATCAAGAAGGTTTGTGATTGTTTTATTCAAGGGTTTGACATTGTCGGTTGACTTGCATTGGATAAGTGACTGAGATGGAGAAAGGATTTGTAGGATAGAAGCATGCAAATGATTTAGGGGTTGTATTGACAATTGAATATTTTATTTCCATTGCAATTGTGGTCTATAAATGAGATGTAGGCAAACTGGTCATGCTCATCTATTGTAATATAACATTTTTTATAAAAAATATTTAAGACATCTGTATTGGTGTCTATCCATATTGGGTTCTATAGTTGTTTTGTATATATTGAATCTTGTTGTTCCATGTAAGACTTGTTTGCTAAATTGTGAAATTGACCAAGTATAATTATTGTTGCGGAATGTTTTAAGGTTGTGGTTGGACACATTCCTAGTGTCACTGTTGGATAATATAAGTTAAGTAGGAATCAATGCATCTAATTATTCTACCTTAAAGGGAAGTTATGGGCGAAATTTAAGTGAAGAGGTGTAGTATATATGTAGGAGGCACAGGTTGGTCAATGAACCATCGCTGAGGCAATGCAGTGCCACACGACAAGAGATGACGAAACAAAAAATATGTGGCAAGACTCTTAGGTCCATGTCAGTTGAAAAGATGGCAACTTCCCTAAGTTGCAAGGATAGTGAGAAGTCTAAATCTTTGGAAGAAGAGATGGTACACATACACCATAAATTCAATTCTACTGTGGATGAATGTCAAAACAATGTTGACTACGTGCATGAGCACTAACATTGAGAACCGTTTGAACGTAGTGGATAACTTATTGAAAACTATTGTGGAAGGGGTCAAAGATCAAGAGGACACCATAAACATATTGAAATGAGTTGTTTCCAATGGGGAAATCTCATTGAAGCATATATGGATAAATATCTAAGAACTGAAACCATCTAATGGCACTCATAACTCTAAGTTACTTGGTAAATTTTGTTGGGACATTAAGCAATGTTTGGTGCAGATGAATGGAAGTTTGGACGAAGCCAAGGTGAACGTCGCTGCAATTTTCTTGACAAGTACCACAAAGATTTGGTGGAGGAATTGGGAAAGGATTTGGTTTCTGAATGCACTATGGAGAATATTGAAAACTAGGTAGAGATGAACAATGCTTTGAAGGCTCAGTTTAGGTAAGGGAACCGGTCCTATATATCTCACATAATCAGTGGTTAGATCTTAAGAACACATGAGGGATTCAAGCATATATCAAGGAGTTTTCAGGTCTTATGTTGGAAATCAAAGACATGTTGGAAAAATACAGACTATTCCATTTCATGAATGAACTGCAATATTGGGCGTAGAGTGACTTGTAATGCCAAAATGTGTAGACTTTTCCAATTGCCATCACCATAGTAGATACATTATTGGACTATAAGGAAAAGGAAAAGGGTGGTCCAAGGAACAATGAGGATGCTCAAGGTGAGAAGAAACATGGAAATAACAAAGACAAAGGGAAGGAAAAGTCATCTGGAAACAATGACAAGAACAAGGCCAAGCAATGAAACACTCCTAAGGAAAAAGGTAAGCCTATTTAATATTGGAATTGTGCTAAGGATAATTATGAAAACAATTGTACAATGAAATAGAAATTGTCCACTATGAAGAAAGTGGAAAAACCATCCATTGGTGTTTTGCAAGTCTTGAGTGTTGTATTAGAGGAGAAATCCATATCAAGCCAAGAGAAATATGTTACAAGGTTTTTTGATATTCCAATAGTGATGAATGAAAGATCAGTAGTTTTGATGGTTGAAAATGGGGCGACCCACAATTTCATGAAGGAAGATGTTGCAAGAGATCTTGATTTACAATTTGAGATGACACAAAATTCTTTCAAAGCAATAAACTTAAGAGTAGAAAATGTGATTGGTACAACCAATGAAGTTTCTTTGAATCTTGGAGATTGGAGTGGAACTAAAAGTTTCACTATTGTGCATATGGACAATTTTGAGGTTGTTCTTGGGCGAGGGTTCTTAAGGAGGGAGAGGATAACACCCATGCATCACCTAGAATGTTTAGTCATTAATTTTTTCCAAGGTCCATGCATTGTCCCTACCATGAGGAGAAGTCATGAACTCATTGGTTGAATGATATCCTTGAGTATAGTTTCTATAACTAGTGAAGGAGCCAATCTATATTGTCGTAGAGAACTTTGACAATTTGGTCTTGAAGAATGACCTAGAGATGGGACTTTGGGAGGAGGTCTTGGACGATCTTTGGTGGTATTGGTTCAGTGAAGGTGTTGGAGCAGAGACTCACTACATTGGAAGCCACATTCAAATCCACAGTGACAACAATGTCTACATTGACAGATGCTTGTTTGGGTAAACATGAAATTCCATATATGGAAAAATAGTTGCAGAAAACAAAAGTTTCGACCAAGGAATCTAATGAAGCATTCAACTTGTATGGGACAAACTTGACCATAGATGAAGATGATAAGGCAATGGAACAACAACCGTGGTACGTGAGGACCAAGGAAGACTTTGAACCCTCCTTGGGAACACTTGGGTGAGACAAGTGGCCAGGTGACCCAGAAATCAAACATTTGTTGGAAGAAGGCGATGAAAAAATTGGTTCGAATGTGCCTCTGTTGTATTTGATGCAAAAGTACAATAACCTTCCAAACTCTCCATAGGACTTGGTAGATTCTCGACTAATTATTGATGTTGACTATGGCTTGGAAAACTACTTTCCATTGAGTTGCAATAGGTTGGATCAATACTTATGCAAGTAGTGGAGCCTAGTGTGCCTTTGAGGTGCCTTTAAATGACATTTTTTGAAAATGACTTGACATAATAGTATGAAGGAAAGAGTGGTGACCTTGCCTTGATCCATAAGATTTGTGTAGAGTGGTTGAATTGTGAAAGGGAAAAAATGTTTGGGCATGGGGATGTGCATTCTCATGGATTGGGTGCGATGGTTGGATTAGCTACCCAACCAGTTCAAGAATTGAGGGGTACAAATGTGTGGAATCATGACAAATGGGTTGAAGTACAGATATAGTAGTAGGTCTAGGGGGTGTAACAATTGGAGGTTTTGGATGATCTTCTTAATGAAGGTTGGGTTGCATTGCAATAGGATGTGGTAATAATGATGGATTAGATTGCAATCTTCGCAACATGATTTTCGTTCTTAGATGGATGCATGAATTCATATAGTGTACTCGAGGACATGTGGTTATTGTGTATGTTTTTAAGGAAATCAACTATTTTCACTAGGGGACAATGTATGACCCTCACATAGAGTGTCATCCAACCCCTCCACCATATGATCACATTGGTGGTTAGGTATCAATGGGAATGGACATGTTGGACAAAAGATTCAGTTGAGATGCCTTGGTTGTTGGAAATATGCACCTCAGACAATTGCCTTGGCCCGTTGGCAAGGCACATCTTAGACAGTTGATGGCATTAGCTCATGGAAAGGCATACTTCAGATGAGTTGGGTGCCTTGGCCCATTGGTAAGGCACACCACAGATGAAATCGAGTGCACTTGCGAATAGACAAGACACATGACAGTCAATGACAAGTTATAGGAACCAAAGTAGTTGGATGGACTTGGCTAGAGGCAAAGGAGGTTTATGTAGGAAACCTTTTCCATACACATGCATTGACATGCCAAAAGAAGAAGTTTGTTTAGAAGAATTGATAATTTGGGAGTTTAGACTTATACAGATTGATGGAGTTAGGTGGTCTACACTTGGGGGTTGCGATGGATGGTCGAGGTTCCTTTGGGCACAAGTTTTTGCAGACCGCACTCATGGGTCACACTCATTGGACGTACTCCCTTGGGAATGTACATTCATCAAATGCATTGGATGCACTTGGGTGAGACTAGATGAACTTGGGGGGATTGAGCACAATCGTGTGAACTCATATGAGTTGGGATTACTTGAGATGATTGGGGTAACGAATATGAGTGGACAAAGTTTCCTTTGGATGACTTGAGACATATCAAACATATTGTTCCACTTAGGCATAACTAGGCACACTTGGGTTCTATCAGATGGAACGATTGGGCATATGGGATGACCTCAGCGAGCTCGAGACCACTTGGGTAGATGGAATGACATGGGTGGATGGAGTGACTTGATGGGATAAATATGGCTTGGGTGCACTCAAAAAGCTTTGGAACGACTTGTATTTCCTTTGTGAGACAAAGAGTGGAACATGACCTATAGGAGATAGGTTTGCAGATGCTTCAGGGGTTGGTTTGTACAAGGTTGTTGGGTAGTATTGGGAGAAGGTAGTTTGCGTTTGTTTTTATGTACATCTATAGTTTTCCTACATGTAGTTGGTTGAGCTCTCTTATTGTATCATGTAAACATTTTTATATATAATAAGGTGTTAGACACCTAGCTTGGGTGTCGTCCATTCATATGTTGTGTATTATGGATGTTTTATGTATATTGGATGTTTATGTTCCTTGCATATTGTTAATTGGATAAGTATATTCCTTGCATACTGGTAATTGGCTAAGTTGTGAAATAAGCTAAGTGTCATATTGTTGGGATGTTTTAAGGTTGTGGTTGGACGCATGCCTATGTGCCTGTTGAATGAATTAAGTGTGTTAAAATTGGATGGGAATCTAACTTGTTGTAGCCTAAGGTGAAGTTATGGTAAGACCTTAGGTGAAAAGATGTAGTGTAGTTGTAGTAGGCGTAGGTTATCTAATCCATTATGATTGAGGTAAGGTAGTGCTTCATGATCGCAGGTGTCGGGATGACTTAAGTGAACTCAAGTCAACGAAAAGAAATTGGGTAGGTTGCTACTTCGTGACAATTGGTATCAGAGCTATTTTGAGACAAATCAATGCTCTTCACCACTGCCACTTTCGTGATAGGTGGTATCAGAGAAATTTTTTGTTCACATATTTGACTTCATGATAATTTGGTGTGATCTCCTAAATAAGTGAAGGAATTTGAAATAAGGCAGTAGGCCTTGGGATGAGTTTCCAAGAACTTGGGTGAGTGATGATGGCTCATTAAAATGAAAATTATAATGATGATGGAAATATCCAAAGAGGCCAAGGATGAAGAACAAACTTGAAAACTTGGAGAAGATTGTCGAGAAGATGCCAAATTCCCTTTGCAAGAATAGTGAGAAAGATAAATATTTGGAAGAAAAGATGGCCCGCATGCACCATACCTTCAATTCTACTGTGAACGAATGTCAAAAGACCATATTGTGCTGGCTATGGGCATGAACACTAATGTTGAGGATTTTTTGAAGACAATAGATGACTTGTTGAACTCTGTTTTGGAACGGGTTAAAGATTAGGAGGACACCATAAACATATTGAAATGTGTTGTTGTTAATGAGAAAATGTCATCAATGCCTATGCAAATAAATATCAAAGAACCATAATTGTATGATGACACACGCAACACTAATTTACTTAGTGAATTATGTTAGGACATTAAGAAGTATTTGGAGCAGATGAACAGAAGTTTAGGTGAAGTCAAGGTGAGCGTTGTTGCAATGTTCTTGACAGCTACTGCAAAGCTTTGGTGGAGGAACTAGGTAGAGTATTTGGTTGTTGGGCGCACTACAAAGAATATTGAAATCCGGGCAGAGAAGAAAGATACATTGAAGGCTTAGTTTGGGACATGGAATCAGTCCTGGATTGCACAAAATCAATGGTTGGATCTTAAGCACAGGGGAAGGATTCAATCATATATCAAGGAGTTTTAAGGCCTTAACAACCTCATGATGATGATCCCTTCTTGTGGATCGAAATATCAAGAAATTTAAATATGAACGCAATTCCATTATTTCTTAAATAAAAAACATGTTGGAAGAAGAGAGATTGTTCCATTTCATGAATGGACTACAAAGTTGGGCACATAGTGACCCGTGATGCAAAAATTGGCAGACCCTTGCAACACCGATCACCACAATAGACAATCAATTGGACTACAAGGAAACATTAAAAGGTGTTCAAGGAATGATGAGGATGCTTAAGGTGAGAAACAACAAGGAAATAACAAGAAGAAAGACAAAGGGAAGGAAAAGTCACTTGGGAACTCTGGTGAGGACAAGACCAAGTAGCGAGACACTCCTAAGGAAAAAGGAAATCCTATTTCATGTTGGATTTCTACTAAGGATCATTATGCAAAGAATTATCCAATAAAAAATAAGTTGTTCTTTATAAAGAAAATGGAAAAATTGTTTGTTAGTGTTTTGCAAGTCTTATGCATTATATTAGAGGAGAAATCTGCAACAAGCCAAGAGAAATGCATTACAATCATTTTCTATGTTCCTTCATTGTTGAACAAAAAATCAATTGCGATGGTTGACAGTGGGGCGACCCACAATTTCGTGAAGGAAGATGATGCGAGAGAGAATGGGTTCCAACTTGAGTCGACATAGACTTCCTTCAAAGAAGTAAACTCAGGGGCGGAAAAGTTGATTGGTATGACCAATGAAGTCACCTTGAAGCTTGGATATTGGAGTGGAAACAAATTTTCACCATTTTTCATATGGATGTTTTTGAGGTTGTTATTGGAAAAGAGTTGTTGATGAGGGAAAAGGTAGCACCCATGCCTCACTTGGAATGTTTGATCGTCTTTTCAGGCCAATATCCATGCATTATCTCTACATTGAGGAGAATTCATGATGTTATTGGCTGAATGACCTCCTTGAGCATGGTTTTTGCAACCAACCAAGGACATAATCAACCATGTGGTAGAGAATTTGGACAAGTTTGTCTTGAAGAGTGATCTAGAGATATAACTTTGGGAGGAGGTCTTAGATGATCTTAAGAGAAAATTGTCTCAATGAAGGTGTTGGAGTAGAGACTCACTACACTGGAAGTTGTAGTGGACCCCATAGTGACAACGATGGCTACATTGATGAATGTTTGTTTGGGTAAGTAGGATGTTCTAGATCCGGGTGAACAATTGGAGACATTATAAGTTTTGACCAAGGAAGCCAATGAAGGTTTCGACTTGTATGGGCCAATCCTGACTGCATACCAAGATGACAGGGTAGAGGTACAACGACCTTGGTACATGAGGACAAAGGAAGAGGTTGAACCCTCATTGGGTGTGCTTGGAAAAGACAAGTGTCCAGATGACCCAAAAATTGAAAAGCATGAATACCTTCATTCAGGAGAATATTTTTTATGTAGAAAGTGTCAGGTTGTTAGAAGAAGGAAATGGCAGAATTTCTTCGAACGTGCCTATGTTAATGTATTTGACGTAGAAGTGCGGTGACCTTCCAAACTATCCATAGGACTTGGAAAATTATGGATGGATTGTTGACTTTGGAAGTGGCTTGGAAAACCACTTGCCATTGACTTTTCATTGAAATACAATGGGTATGATCACTGCATAGGAGAAGGGAGTGGAGCCTAGTGCACCTTTGAGAAATTCCATTGAGAAAATTATATTTTAACGTGACTTGACAGAGTAGTGCGAAGGTAAGAGTGGTGACCTTGCCTTGGTCCAAAAGAGTTGTGTAGAGTGATTAAATTGTGGAAGGAAAATAATGTTTGGGCATGGGAATGTCCATTCTCATGGATTCAACGTGATGGTTGGATTATCTACCCAACCAATTCAAGGCTTGAGGGTTACTAATGTGCATAAGAATAAAAAAATGGGTTGAAGTATAGATGTAGTAGTAGGTCTAGTGGGTGAAAAACCTGGACATTTTGGATGATCTTCTTAACGAAGGTTGGGTTGCATCAGAACAAGTAGTGGAAACAATGATTGATTATATTGGAGTCTTCGTAGCATGAGCTTTGTTCACAAATGGATGTGTGAATTCAGATAATTGACTAGAGGGAAAGAGGTTCTTGAGGATGTTATCAAGGAAAACAATGATTTTTAGTGGGGGAGGAGTTAAGACCATTGCCTAGAGTGACATTGGGCATCTTTTTCACATGATCACCTTGGTGGTTATTGACTGATGCAGATAAAAATGATGGACAAATGATTCAATTGAGACACCTTGGTTGTTAGAAAGGTGCACCTCAGAGAGTCACCTTGGCCCATTGGCAAGGCATACCTTGGGTAGTCAATGGCATTTTCTTGTTGCAAGGCATACTTCAGACAAGTTGGGTGCCTCATCCCATTGGAAAGGTGCATCATATATGTACTTGGGTGCACCTGTAGATAGACATGGTGCATTGTAGAAAATGACAAGTTAGACACACCAAAGGAGTTGGATGGAATTGAATAGAGGCAAAGGAGGTTGTTGCAGGAAGCCTCATCCACAAACATGAATTGAAAAAAAAGATGAAGAAGTTGTCTTAGAATGCTTGATGATTTGGATGCCTATATTTCTATGAGTCAATGGAGTTAGGAATTCCACGCTTGTGGGTTTCGATGGACAATCGAGGTGTCTTCGGGCACCAATTACTATGAAATGAACTTGTGGTTTTCACTCATCGGGCATACTCCCTTGGGGACATATCTAATAGAAACACTTTCACCATATGCCTTAGGAACAACCTGATGGAATTGAGCACATCATTCAAAGTCGTGCAAACATGAATGACTTGGAAACACTTGGGACCATTGGGTCAGTCGAGACAAGTGGATGGAGTTGCCTTCAGATGAATTTAAATGAATAAGATGTATTGGTCCACTTAGACACAGTTGGACATAATGATTGGGCATATAGAATGACCTCACTATGCTTGATACGACCAAGCGAATGGGATGACCTGGGTAGATGGAATGACCTGGGTAGACGATATGACTAGACATGCTTGATATGATATGGAAGGGACCAACATGCTCTACAACGACACTATGTAATGAATTTCACTTCCTTGGTGAGATGGAGAGTAGAAAAAGACTTGTAGGAGACAAGCTTGTGGATGCTTTAGGGGATGGTTTGTACAAGGTTGTTGGGAAGTCTTAGAAGAAGTCAATTTTCCTTAGTTTCTTTGTACATTTTTAATTGAGCCACATATA
>JZKD02S0445113.1:0-20889 GCA_000966675.3 Picea glauca
AATTTGGTGTCCATGCCCCGAGTAAATAATTGTTAATTATGTGTTTATGTGTGTCTGATGATAACAAGGGTGACTTGAAGGGATCGAAGGGTATCTACAACTGTTTAACCCATATATTTTTCATTACATCTTTAAATGTTAGCAATTTTTTTAATTTATTGAACTCATATTCATTTGTGATTTTTCTACATAGTGGGGAACAGGAGGCTTCAGAAGACGAGGAGGAAACTGACAACAATTCAATCAATTTTTTTTACAAATTCAAGTAATTTCCTTATATGTGTACATGGTTTTTCATGCAATGTTGTATAGAAAGTTGGCATTTAATCCCTGGGGCGCCAGTGTACCACTTGTTTACAGGTAGGAAAAATTGCATGGTTATTTTATGACTTAATTTAAAATTTTGCCATATATACATGTTTTTTTCTTCCATGGTATGAAATTGATTGAATGTTAGTGCTTGTTTACATGTAGGGAAAATTACATGGTTATTTTATGACTTATTTAAAATTTTGTCATATAATGCATTTATATATACATGTTTTTTTCTTCCATGGTATGATTTTTTTTTTGTTATAAATGTTCATCACTTGCGGGGCCAACATTTCAACCGTTGGCTAAGAAACCACAACCCAGGGGCATCGAAGTTGTCAAAATCACCTGGGGATAACACTCATCCTGGGCCGCATGTTGACGCGTAGTGGGCAGACCCTAGATTCAAAGATAATAAACCAACAAAACCCTTAAACAATGGCCCTTTCTGCATCACTTGCAAGCAAGTGAAGTCTCATCTGAGGCATCTAGAGGGGCATCAAGAACCAAATTTCTACGGTGATGAGGGGAAGTTTATGTCGCATTCGCTCCTGTTCTAGCTCCTCTGCATGTAACCGTTGTTATTCTGGGTTGATCGTCACATTGTTCTGTTGCTATCATCTGCATGTTCTAGTTCTAGTTCTAATTCCCTCTTGCTTGCCATTTTACTATCAGTTGAGGACAATCTCACGGCACATGGTCCAGTGCTCTGCAGTACGTGCATGTCGTGCAAGGATTCATGCAGTCACATGCCAAATGTCCCAATTGATTGTAGTTATAACAAATGATTGGTCCTCTTCCTCCTCGACCTCGACCTATGCCGAATCCTCCTTGTCCACCCTAATTAAAGCCTCTCAGAGTATTATACTGTGAAACTCCTCCCTCTGCTACAAAGTTTTCTTCTCAGATTCTGTATGCATCTGAAGTGAGCTCTCTCATTAAGTCAAATGTGTGACAATCCTTCTCATCATGTCCTACAAACTTACAAAAATTACAAAACAAATTCCTGGGCGTACTCCAGTACTTCTGCAATAATGGACAAGCAGTCAGATGATTTCCCCATGTCTTGCATATTTCACAATACCCCTCTCCTCCTACCAATGGGTTCGATGCTCCTGTAGCCATATACTACACAAATGTTGGGCACTCGTCTTTACGATGGCATTTTGTCTTACATGTAATGCACCAAACTTGTTCATTATTTTCCTTTCCTTTCGTCAGTTCTGACAATTGAATCGTTAACGCAACCAACTGTGACTAAACTTGTGCCATCCCCGCACCATCTCCAACAAGGGATGCTTATAACTTCATAGCAATTTCTAAGGCTTATAGTTACGACGTGACTCTTTGATGTGTCAAATAACAATGAATGTGCAACAACAAACCTGCCAACTCTATGTTGTTCATCAGGAATATGGAATGCCAACCTACCCATCACATCTTTAAACCTCTTATTGTAGTCCCAAACTGTCCCAGTCTGCACTTGCTTAATTTTTTTTCAGATATGTGATGTACTGCGACTCGTATTTCGTCTTTCGAAATTCCTTTAATAAAGCTTGTCTAATTTCTGCCAATGTTCTTGATTGTCCTGTCGGTGTAGTAGTCTGATATTTCATGTGCCATAACAATGCAGGACCTATGAACATCATTATTAACTACGTAATATTCGTTGCCTCATCTTGGACATTCTTCGCAGTCCATATCGCTTTACATACAAACATATGTTATTCGGGGTCTTTCGACCCCACTCCCTGAAATTCCCGCATCCTTAACATACTATCTATTCCTGCCATTGTATTATGTGTAGTACTTACCCTCGATTTTGTTGACTGACTCTGGTTCGCTGCGCTACTTCCACTGTTCTGACTATTTTTCTGACTTCCTCCACTAACTACAATTTCTCTTGACAAAGTCCAAGTTCCTGCTTTAGATCTTAGTGACACACACAGGGTCGTGGGTTCGACACATATTCCAATCTGAGATGGAATTCCTTCTTCTACTGGAATGCACTCAGGATCCTTTTCTTTCTCTTTCCTTTCTTTGTATGGTGTGATCTGGAGCACTACACATCGGTCTCTTTACTTGAACACATTGTGTTTCTCTTCTCTCTCAGCCACAATCTCCTCCTTACTATACCTAAACCTTTTCCCACTGGGCAATACTCCAATCTCTCTGTATGATGCACTATCTTCCTCTCTCGGCATCCTTTGTCCATTTGTTCCTTATTCATCCTTTCACTCGTATATTTCCACTGTCATACTATCCTCTGGTCATCCCTCCATCCCTCTATGTGCACGAAGGCGCTGAACAATAAGATTCCATCTTCATAACATTCTTATCGCACAACAACATCTTTATCCAAGTGGATAGTGCATTCAAAAATATTTCGTGCAGACCCTTGAAAAAATCCCTCTCTGCGACACTATAAGACTAGGTACAATCTATTGCAAACTCTGTAATGTAATCCCTCGATATACTATTCAACCAAAAATCAACTACGCGAGAAACATTATTACTTACTATATTCAACTTTCTAATCAACTCAGGAGTCTAGTTGCTCAGAGCCTCAACTCGGAATCTTCCAGTATTCTCTACTAGCCTTTCTAACCATTCAACCAAAATTATCGGAAACTCACCAAATAAGATTTTGTGCATATCTATAAACACATACCTTTGCAACCACTATTCATCGTTGATCCGTGGGTTCCTATTTTGTTCTTTGGAAAATTTACGTTCCTTCCTTTCTAGCCATTATGTGATCTCTTTATTAGTCGGCCTCCAAATATTCCCCTCAGTTACAAATCTCGATCTCGACAAAGGAACCATTTGTTGGCGTGCAATGGGCAGACCCTAGGTTCAAAGATAATAAACCAACAAAACCCTTAGACACTGGCCCTTTCGGCATCACCTACAAGCAAGTGAAGTCTCACCTGAGGCATCTAGAGGGGCTGCAGGAACCAAGTTTCTACAGTGATGAGGGGAAGTTACCATTGCATTCGCTCCTATTTTAACTTCTCCACGTGTAACCACTGCTATTCTAGGCTGATCATCGCGTCGTTTTGTTGCTATCATCTATATGTTCTGGTTCTGGTTCTCTTTTCTTCCATTTTTCTATCAGTTGAGGACAATCTTTTATCGCATGGTCCATTTCTCTACAGTACATGCATGTCGTGCAAGGATTTGTGCAGTCATGTGTCAAATGTCCCAGTTGATTGAAATTATAACAAATGGTTGGTCCTCTTCCTCCTCGACCTCAACCTCTGTCGAATCCTCATCTTCCACCTTGATTAATGCCTCTCGGAGTATTATACTGTGGAACTCCTCCCTCTGTTACGACATTTTATTCTTGGATTTTGTATGCATCTAAAGTGCGCTCTCTCATTAAGTCAAATGCACGGCAATTATTCTCATCATGTCCTACGGACTTGCAAAAATTGCAAAACAAATTCTTGGGCGTAGTCTTGTACTTCTGCAATAATGGACAAGCAGTCGGATGATGTCCCCATGTCATGTATATTTCACAATACCCTGGTCCTCCTGCCAATGGTTTTAGTGCTCTTGTAGCCATATACTGCACAGATGTTGGGAACTCATCATTACAATGGCCTTATATATAACATGTAATGCACCAAACTTGTTCACGCTTTTCCTTTCCTTTCGTCGGTTATGAGAACTAAATCATTAACGCAACCAACTATGATTGAACTTGTGCTATCTTCGATAAGGGATGCTTCTAACTTCATACCAATTTCTAAGGCTTCTGGTTGCGACGTGACTCTCTACTAAATCAAAGGAAAACGAATGTGCGACAACAAGCCTACAATAAACCATTCTCTATGTTGTTCATCAAGAATATGGAATGTCAACCTACCCATCACATCTTTAAATCTCTAATCATAGTCCCAAATTGTCTCAGTATGCACTTGTTTAATTTCTTTCAGCTCTGTGATGTACTACAACTCAAATTTTAGCTTCCGAAATTCCTTTAATAAAGCTTGTCTAATTTATGCCAATGTTTTTTATTGTCTTGTCGGTGTAGTAGTATGATATTTCATGTACCATAACAATGCGCTACCTATGAACGTCATTTCTAACTGCACCATATTTGTTGCCTCATCCTCGACATTCTTCATAGTCCATATTGTTTCACATACAACCATATGTTGTTATGGGTCTTTCGACCCCACTCCTTGGAATTCATGCATCCTTAACATATTATCTATTCATGCCATTGTATTGTGTGTAGTACTTACCCTCGATGTTGCTAACTAACTCTAGTTTGTCGCGCTACTTCCACTATTCTGACTACTGTTCTAACTTCCTCCACTAACTATAATTGTTCTTGACAAAGTTCTAGTTCCTACTTCATATCTTGGTGACGCACATGGGGTCGTGGGTTCGACACATATTCCGATCTAAGATTGACTTCCTTCTTCTACTGGAATGCACTGGGGATCCTTTTCTTTCTCTTTCCTTTCTTTGTATGGTGCGATCTGGAGCACTCCATAAGGATCTCTTTTCTCGAACACACTGTGTTGCTTTTCTCTCTCAGCCACAATTTTCTCCTTACTATACCTAAACCTTTTTCCCACTACGCAATACTCCAATCTCTTCGTTTGACGCACTGGCTTCCTCTCTCGGTGTAACAAACCCGACTTCCTAAGTACCTTTTTAAGGGATGGGGTATTACATTTTTTCTTCTCTTAACAACCTTAAATCTTCTCTATCAGAGTTCCATCCTCTTCTGCTCATCAAGAGCTTTCCAAGGTCGGTAATTTCCCTCGTAACTTAGCTCTAGAACGAAAGTTATGACCTCCCGAGGTTCTTGGGTTTACATAGACAACATCTCTCTTACTGTCACGTGGAATCCACATGACGTTTCATTGTTCGTGCCAACAAATGTGGCATCACCTGGGTCCTAATGTGGAACTAGCCTAGCCTGCCACCACTACTACATATTGAAAAATTTGTGATGAATTACTTGCAACAAAAGTAGCTTTTCGTCGCAAAAATGAAGATAAAGATTTTAATTTATCTTTCTTTTTTTAATCAGCCCGCATTTGTTGCCTAGGCGACGACCTCTATCTATCGTCGCATGGGAGATGACACAAAGATTGCCATTTCCCTATTCTAAGTCACCCAATTATTGAAAAAGTCAATATTGACTTGGTCAACACTCGTCGGAGAGTTTGTCTCATGCGCGACGAGACAAAGATTATCGTTGCCCTGTTCAAATAGTCACCCAACTATTTGACAAAGTCAATATTGACTTGGTCAACGTTCATCGAAATGACGATGAAATAAAATATATAAATATTTAGCAAATTACTGATGTTGCGACAATCTTGGTATAACAACGACGGTTCAAAAAAGGTATTTTTGTGCGTAAGAATAATGGCGGAAAATATTAGAGGTGGGAAAAAAAGTAAAGAGGGTGAAAAGGGTGACAGCCGATGTTATTGCCCTTGCAAAAAATTTAGTTTTACATGTCCTGTAAGAATTTTAATAACAACAGCTAAAAAACATTGTATGAAATATGGGCACACTGATGGGTGATCGAATGAATATCGTCTCGTGGTAATTAGCTATATATTCATTATATGTTTATATATATATATATAAACAAATATATAGACAAATCAAGTTAATGATCCCATGGAAGAAGATGATGGGACAAATCAAATGATCCAAGATTTGTTTGCTTAGTCGGATGAGGAGGGGGACAGTGATGGTATTTATGATGGACCTCTACTAGAAAAGGCAAATAAACGACTTTATAAAGGCTCAAGAGCAAATCTTATCTCYGYTRCATTGTTGCTRGTGAACTTAAAGGTTATGAATCATTTKCCAAATACTTGTATGACACAGATCCTAAGGTATGTAATATGTTTCATCTCATATACATAAATGTTGACTTTAATGTATTTTTTCTAGTGTTAATTAATGTGTAAAATAATAATGCAATATTTACGATTAATATTCTTTACATTAAYTAGTAATTATTTGTTATGTTGTATATTTTTAGGTGAATTTTTGTTRCCATCGTCAARCATTTTACCTCSCACATATTGATATTTGCTTTCCATTATGAAAGAAATTGGAATGGAGTATCAAACTATAGATGCATATCCTAATGATCATATTATATATTATGGACAACATGCGTCAAAAACAGAATGCCCGCAATGTCTTATCAGTAGATACTGAACCGATCAAGTAACAAAAAAAGTGTCTTGAAAGGTTCTTCGTCGTATTCCCATAATTCCATGTTTGCAGCGATTGTTTAGGTGTGAAAGCATAGCACAATTTATGTATTATCATTCATGGAACATAAGTGGAGATGGTGTTCTTCGAATGCTTGCAGATGGTTATGCATTTAGAGAAATTGAGGAAATTGTATATATATATATATATATATATATATATATATATATATATGCACAGTGTTGCACCAAATAGTAGTAGAAATGATGTTGCACAAGTTGAGGAACATGAAGCAAATGAGGATCTCATGGAAGAAGATGATGGGACAAATCAAATGATCCAAGTTTTCTCAGTCGGATGAGGAGGGGGACAGTGATGGTATTTATGATGGACCTCTACTAGAAAAGGCAAATAAATGACTTTATAAAGGCTCAAGAGAAAATATTATCTCCGCTACATTGTTGTTGGTGAACTTAAAGGTTATGAATCATTTGTCAAATACTTGTATGACACAGATCCTAATGTATGTAATATGTTTCATCTCATATACATAAATGTTGATTTTAATGTATTTTTTCTAGTGTTAATTAATATGTAAAATAATAATGCAATATTTACGATTAATATTCTTTACATTAACTAGTAATTATTTGTTATGTTGTATATTTTAAGGGGAATTTTTGTTACCATCATCAAACATTTTACCTCGCACATATTGATATTTGCTTTCCATTATGAAAGAAATTGGAATGGAGTATCAAACTATAGATGCATATCCTGATGATCATATTATATATTATGGACAACATGCGTCAAAAACAAAATGCCCACAATGTCTTATCAGTAGATATTGAACCGATCAAGTAACAAAAAAAGTGTCTCGAAAGGTTCTTCGTCGTATTCCCATAATTCCACGTTTGCAAGGATTGTTCAGGTGTGAAAGCATAACACAATTTATGTATTATCATGCACGAAACAAAAGTGGAGATGGGGTTCTTCGAATGCTTGCAGATGGTTATGCATTTAGGGAAATTGAGGAAAAACGGGAAGATTTCAAAGATGAACCTCGTAATGTTAGGCTTTCATTGGCAGCGGACAATGTTAATCCATTCAGAGAGCTTAGGTCTATTTACTCAGTGTGGCATATTTTTATTATCAACAATAACATTCCTCCTTGGATGTAAATAAAGAGGGAGCACGTAATGTTGACAATGATTGTTCCGGGTTTTGGTTTACATTAATTTTTTGAATGTAACATTTTCATTTGTTTTGTTTTTTGCATAATATCTTTTGTTTATTTATTTACTTATATATACATATCATGGTAGTAATTATGTGTAATTTCAAACAATTAGGTAAGTACCAAGTTAAAGATATGAATGTATATATCGAGCCTCGTATCCACGAGCTACTAAAGTTACGGGATGGCATCACTATGTATGACATCTGTAAACCAATCAGGAGAAGAAATTTCAATTCTGTGGAATACTTGTATGGACAATTCATGATGCTCCAGGACTAACACATTTTTGTGGTATGTAGTATTTTGTTTTACTTTAATACTATATAAATTTTTAAAGATATCATGCATGTTTTTTAAATAATCCCATCGTATAATTGACATTAATACATCTGATGTTGCAGGTCTTCAAACAAATGGTAAATTTTCATGTCCAGTTTGTGGTCCTAAGATGAAGTATCGTCATTCAAAAAGTTTAGGAAATGTGGTGTTTGATGAGTATAGGCACCTCCTCCCTAAGAACCATAGGTATCATACTACTGAAAAACATCTTTTCAATCGAAAGAAGACACTGGATTAAAACCATGAAGAATGACACCTCACCTATGGAGGTTGGAAGATAATAGGAATCATCAAGGTACGCAATTTCATTATGTATCGTATATGTAATGTTTTGAATTTTTATTTTAATAATTATTGAATTTATTTTACCGTATTTTAATTGTTGTGATTTCTTTTATTCTTCGTGATGAAGGCCGCCATCATGAAGGTGTTAATAATCGGCTTCCACGATGAATGAAATGTTATCCCACTCAATTCATGAGGTTTCCCTACTATAAGGAGCTAAAAATAGCTCATTTGTTGATATAATGCACATCGAGAAGAATGTGACAGAAACATTATGGCGAATCATAGATGGTAGGAGGGATAAAGAAAAAATTGTCAAAATTTTTACTGACATTCAGGAAGCCTATCATGCAATGCGAAGTGTGATCCGATCAAATAGAGATATAGACTGAAATAATAACCTTCCATGGTTATTAACAGAGCAACAAAGCAATGATGTAAAATAGGTCATTCATAGAATTAAATTCCCCATGGGTTTTTATTCAAACACAAATAATATCTTAACGAACAAAGGTGAATTTGGTGGGGTAAAAACACGTGATTGGCATACCTTCATTAAGGTAATAATTTTGGTATACATATTTATATATTGGCCATATACATCTTTTGAGATTTTTATTTTTATTTTGTCTACTTTGAAACAGATAACGATTCATTTTTTTTGATACAATATGTTTACCGCTATCTCTCCCAAACGACTTTGACAACAACGTCAAACAAGTTATATATGATCTTGGCAAATACATGAGGTAAGTAGCTTTGATTTATAATATGCAAAATTTTCTTTAAATTTGTTGTTGTACTTAATGACGTGTGTTTTACTTGTAATGTAATATATTATATTATGTTATAATGTTGAAATATGTTATTTTCTTGTGTCATGATCTATAGATGGTTATGATTGAAAGAAATCCATGAATATACTATAAAGTATTGGAAGAGAGAAATTCCTCGACTAATGTGTGAAATGCAAAAGTATCTACCTCCAACATTTTTCAATGCACAAGAACACACACCAAGTTGAGGAGATTGAAATGTGTGGACCTGTACACACAAGGTCGATGTGGATGGTGGAGAGGCACTTGAAATCATTGAAAGCTTTGGTTAGACAAAGAGCAGGTCCTGGGGGTTATATGGTGGAGGGATATATGGTATATCAATCCATGGTGTATATTAGTCAGTATCTTCCTAAATTAGCAGTGCCAGCTATGCATGCAGTGGATCACATTTGGGATGTGAACTCCATCAAAAAAATTGAAGCTCATGAGCACCTGTTGGGGAAAGGTAGAATGAAAAAACTGAGAGGTAATATATTAATAATTGTGGAGATTTATATTAATACATATAATGTTTTGTTTTTTGTGTATATGATCATAGTCATTAATATATTAATATCTATTATTTCATCAATTATTAATATTTACCATGGTTATAACTAATATTTAATATTAGTGAATTATTATTTTTTGATTTAGTTGCTCAAAATTGGGATGCACTGCATTTAAACATTGCAAACAATCTTGACTGGATGAATGTATGGATTGAAAGATGTAAACAACATCATGGCAGTAGGTTATCATGGCAACAATTGTCAAGATTGGTTAGAGAAGCTCGTCGTAACAATGATGCCAATGTTATGCAGAGGGAAATTGATTTAGCATATTGTTTGAAAGATGGACAAGCAAGCAAATTCACCCATTCTATTCAGTTATTTTATATTATATTAATGTGACTTTAGGTGTGTCTTTTTCACAGATACTTTCCAATTTATATAAATATGTTTATTAATGGATAAATCATGTTTTACATGTCTCGCATATTGCAGTTGAAACACCCCAAGGCTATGTGGTACAATGGCTGTAAATTTCGCATCAAATAGTTGGATGAAACCAAGAAAACTTCTGATAGTGGGATAACTACAGTACTCCAGGTCACTAATGTTTCCTCTAGGAGTGACAGACATCCCCGAGAATCTGAAAATAGATACTATGGGTATTTGAATGATATACTTGAGTGTGACTTTAATTCCTTCAAATTAGTTCTATTTGACGTAAAATGGTATAGGTTATGAATGCATGAACGCGATGAGGAAATAACTATTATTCAACATGCCAACGGATTTTCGATGATTAAAACAACAAAGTTTGAAAGAGGACATGATCGCTATGTTTTTCCAAGCCAATGTGCACATGTATTTTACTCAAAGGTTCCAGGTGAGAGGGATTGGTCATTTGTTGTTAGATATGATCCAAGAGGAAGGTCAGTTAAGTATACTCATGTATAGGAAGAGGATGATATTGAAGAAGAAGATGATGTGCCAGATCAGACAGAGACGAAAGATCATGGGTCGACAGACGAAGAAGATGGAGAAGATGAACCAGGTGTAGGAGACATTAATGCAGTTCTTGATGATGATGTCGATGAAAATATGTTGGAAAATGACATTGATGATGATGATGTCATCAATCGTTTCAACACCGTTTCTGAACCAGATCATGATACAGATGTCGAGTTCGATGAAGAAGAAGATTCAGAAGAAGGATGATACAGATGTTGAGTTGGATCAGGTATGTAACTATATATTTTAATTTGTATGAATTATTCTCTTAAAATTATTTACTTATGTCATGGGTTAATTACATGTTTTTAAGTTTTATGTGACTTTTTTATATATTGTATTCTTGCATGTTGTTTAATTATTATGTGAAACCTGAAAATAGTCACTATACTAGCTGAGTACTTGGTAAACTTAAAATATCATTTACAAACACATAATTTCCCTTCATTAATTTTTGTTTTGGTAGTTTCTATGCATGAATCTTACTTTGTTGCTTTCGATTATTTTCTATTTTATAGATTGGGTATTGGGGAATTGAGAGTGATGTGAGGGGGAGGGGAGGGGCCATATGAACTTCCACCTTCACGTGATTGGCCTTGTTCAGTAGAGGATAAATTATTCTTGAAACCAAGAGAAGCTCATTCATTTTTATACCATCATGATCGTAGATGTCATCATTATTGTCATAGTATTGCATCAATGAAGTTTCGATGAACATGTTTGTTATTTCTATAGCATCTTCATTGAAACTGTTTGAAAACATGGGACTTTGGCCCATGATTTATGTGGAAAGAAGAAGGTGTTAGATGATATTTCTTATTTAAATAATGATCACGTACTAAAATATATCTAAAATATTGTACCAAAAAAGTACTTAGATGAGAGTAAAAAATGAAGACAACAAATAACTGATGATCAAGCGCTTGTGCAATTTATCAAGTTCATGTTTATCAACGTTATTGCATGCCCTTGCAGTACTATAATATGCGAGAATGTGCATTTCCAAACTCAAATATGACTCACGCACCCACTCTATATATCCGATCTTGACCTCGTTTCGTTCGAACTTTCTCCGATTAATGGCGTGCATAGAACTCACAACAATATACCCATCGTCATAGTCGTGCTCTTTATTTTCATTGCCTATGTTGTACAAAACCAACATCATGCCAATTAGGCCCATGTGTTTGGTGGCAAGAAGAAGGCGCTAGAGGGAATTTCATATTTAAATAATGATTTTGTACTAATAACCTTTAATTTATGGAGCAAAGAAGTACTTAGATGAGAGCAAAAAACAAAGACAAGAAATAACTGATGAAGCTTGTGCAATTTATATCAACTAGTACTTGTTTATTGACATTATTACATGTCCTTATAGTACTAGACGTGGGAACGTGTGTGTTGAACGAATTTTAAAATGAACAACGAAAATACATTGTACTAGGACTAGACATGGGCAACAATGACCTGTGAATTGGGCCAATGTTGAAATGTTTTCAAACTATTTTTGTATGCACTGAAATTTGACATGGATAGACTATTCACATGACTTAACGACATGGGAGGGTTTCTGGACTCAAATATGACTCACACACCCACTTGTTTCCATAATCAATTCATCATGTAAACCATAAACCCTATTTTTCTTTCAAAGTACACAAATTGGTTGACACAAGTTTTAAGTTTGCATCAACCCTTTTTAATTTTTCTTGCAGGTTMTACATTGTATATACAATGTATGTGTGTCATAGTTGTGATGAAAAATCCCTCTTTTMATTCATTTTTTAATCAACACCATAAAAATATGCATGTCGAGATGGTGTTGTATCAATGTCGTTAAGTATTCATGCATGCGTCGATGGCATCATTATGGTGTCATGGTAGTGTCAGATTTAAATATCATTATGGTGTCATGGTAGTGTCAGATTTAAATATGCATGCATTGACGATATGGGAGGGTTTCCAAACTCAAAGATGACTCACACACCCACTCTATATATCCAATCCCAACCTTGTTTCATTCGAACTTTCTCAGATTAATGTTGCGGTGCATGGAACTCCCAACAATGTACCCATCGCCATGGTCATTCTCTTTATTTTCATCGCCAATGTTGTATAAAACCAACATCATGCCAATTAGGCCCATGCGTTTGGTTGCAAGAAGAAGGTGTTAGAGGGCATTTCGTATTTAAATAATGATTTCGTACTAAAAGTCTTTAATTTAGGGAGCAAAGAAGTACTTAGATGAGAGCAAAAAACAAAGACAAGAAATAACTGATGAAGCTTGTGCAATTTATATCAACTAGTACTTGTTTATCGACTTTATTACATGTCCTTGTAGTACTAGATAGAGTAAAAGTCCTCTTGCTTAAACACATCACACTACTTGTTCATGTTGTGGCTTTGGGTCCTTAACATTTCATTATGTGTTTTCAAGTATCTTTCTAGCACCTCTATTTCTTTGATTTTTCTCTTCATCTTCTTAATTTTCTTGTCTTTGTTATCAAGTCCTAATGCTGACCCACCAACCATTTATTCAATGGATTGTATTAATATCTTTGGGGATTGAATTTCATTTCTCATCTCTTCAGATATTGTCTTAACTTCTTCTTTCTTTTGGCCATATGTGGAAGCTTCTTGTCCTTCAAAATATTCAACTTCTAAATATTGTTCTTTACCTATCCCTTCTTTCTCTTCTTCTTTCTTTTCTGTGTTTCCAAGGATTCTATGTGAGCATACTCCATTTGCTGAGCTGGATCCAGTTCTTTCTCAATTTCTCCTTGCTGGATATGAGGAAAGTTCCTCGATTTTCTTGTATATGTTCTAAAGGGCCTATCTTTTTCTTGAAATTACTCTTCTTCCTTTACCATACTCCTTGTCGTTCTTCTTGTTCTCATGGGATGTTTTGAGCTTGTCGCCTCATGAAAGATATAATTAGGCCATAATTAGGTTCTTAACCTAATGATCCATTATCAAGACATCTAACCATAACATTGAACATTTGACGTATATCTTTGGCATATAATAGGGATATGGATGCAATCAAGAGTTTTTGTATATTAGGGATGGATCTCGATTCCTTAACCATATCCAAGGGATGAAAATAAGTTCCTTACACCATAAAGGGATCTATGTGGGTCATTGTCCATGAACATGATCGCAAACCATGACAAAGGACCTTTAGAGGTGATATTTAGCCCCCAAGTGGAATATAGGTACCATTATGAGGTATTACATGCTAGGGATGGGTCTTAAGCCGGTATTGGTCATGGTTGAGGGAGGAAAATAAGGCCCTTTCACCCTAGATGAATCCTTTAGGGATCAAGATCCATAAAAAACACCATAATCCATATAACATTTTGTATATAGGTCATCATTGTCCTTTAAGTGAGATATGAGAATCATTATGACATTTTTGCATCAATTATGGGTTTTAAGAACTTAGCCATAGTTGGGGGAGAAATATTGGGAATTAAACCCTAAAAGAATATTTTTGGGGTAGTGGGCAATGATCAAGGCCTTGGATTACTACAAAAGTCGTCTAAAATGTATCTTTTGCATATGAGTGGGATAAGGGCGTCGTTAGGATTTTTTGTGTAATATGGATAGGTATCAAGGCCTTAACCATGATTGGGGAAGGAAACAAGGTAATTAATTCCTAAATGAATCTTATAGTTCTTATGGGAAATATTCCTCAAACCCACAAAAACCTTTAGAAATTACCTTTGTCCTTCAATAAGATATGGGTACCATTAAGAGGTTTTACAAACAAGAGACAGATCTCAAGTATTAGACCCAAAATTAAGATTTTATTGCCTTGGTCCCTAAATTATGCCTCAAACCACCATGTAAACCCAAATCATTGGCCTCTTGGTGAGATATGGGAATCATTAAGATATTTTTTGTACCATGCATGGGTCTCAAGGCCTTGACCATGGTCAATGAAGGAAAAAAAATGTTTGTAGGATCTAAATTAATCTTCTAGACTCATACTCCATGAATGACACTTTGATCCACCACACAAACCCTCTATATGGATCATTTGACCTACAAATGAGATATGGGAGCTATTAGAAAGTTTTCAAAAGACATAATGTATGGGTCTTAAGACCTCAACAATGGTCATGGAAGAAAATAAAGGATATTAAGACATTTTTTTTTTTTTTAAGTAAAAAGGTGGTGCTTGTTATATTAACATAATCAAAGTACAAAACTGTGTGAGATGCCCACTGTCCCGCCTAAGCAGGAAACCGAGACAACTGGGCATCCATGTCCAAATGTCACATTGTGGTCTAGTTGACAAAATTTAGCAAAGTTTTCCAGAGCGACGTCCTGCCCGAAGGAAACCAGGACTTATGGTCGCCAGCATGAAGCTGATTATTCTATCTATTACTAAGACAGCCTGATAACTATCTAGCATAAAGCTGAAAATATAGCAACAACACCAAAACATGTATGAACCTCGAGGCCGAGCTGCTTGTACTATATCTCCAAGTACCTCCATCAAGCTGGGAAGGAGTAGGGGCGCACATAGGTTGGGCATTGTTTCTTGGACGAAGCTCTGGAATGTGCAGCGAAAAACATGTCGAGCCGTTGTTCCATGCGCTCCAGGCGGAATGTTTGGTCGTCCAACTTGTCTCTGATTTCGAAAATAAGGTCGAGGTATCCCCAGTCCTCTGTTGAAGGCTACTCCCACCGGTGGCTTTCCCTGGACTCCTCATTGACGACCTCATCTGCTACTTTTGCACTGTACTGATGGCGCTCTTGCTCTGCCTCTGTGGTTTCCGTGGTGGGCTCAGGGGGAGCCTCCTCGGCCACATAGCAAGGTGCGTAAGGCTGTTCTGTGAGAGAAGTGGAGGGGTCGGGCTCATTACTAGCTGGTTGTCGAGTGTTGTGCGAGCCAAGGCTCGAGCTCGGGTTCCGGTTACTCAATGTCACGAACAGGGTGTGCCCGGAATGGCTTGGCAGGTTGTCTTGCATGCTGACCTCTTCCCCGTGCTCCTTAGGAGGCAGACGTGATCTGGTCCTCCTTCGCCTAGCTACGATTGCCATCGCCTTCTCAAAATCCTTCTTTCGTTTGCGTCTGGACTCCGCTGTGTACCAGGCCGCACCTCATCGCGGTTTCCCTCGAATACGAGGCATGGCGAGGTCCCTATGGAAGATTCAAATGTTGCCTGTATTTATCAAATTTCCTCTGAGGAGCGTGGTTACTGATTGCTGTTGCTGTGCGAGGGAGACTGGAGGGAGGCGGCCTCTGCTCGGATGCATCTGAGAGATAGAGGTCTTCCAGACCAAATTGCTATTAGGTGCTGCAACTCGGACTATGAGAGTTATAAACACCATAATTGACATATCCAGGGCATTAATCGGCTTCATTAATCTCTGCTCGTTAGTGCTCTACTGGTGAGTACCTTTTGCTTGCGCAAGGGGCCTCTTCGAAATGCATCGCCTGCTGTGAGTCATGTGGGTTAAATGTGCGAGGCAAGGCGAGCTGGTGGATGCATTAACGCAGCGTCCTGGCTCTGCCTACGTGGCTCTATCGCGGCCCTTAACACCCCATTCGGGGAAGGATATTAAGACATTAATAAAGATTTTAAAGATGATTAACCATGAAAAGGCCCTTGAACCACTATAGAGGGCCTTTAGAGGGGATGTTTGGCCTTTGATTGAGATATGGGTGCCATTAGAAGGTATTTTGTTGCAACATGGATGGGTCTCAATATCTTGACCATGGTAATAGGATGAAATAATGGGCCTCAATTACTATATAAATATTTCAATATCTATTCCATGAACAATGACACAAAGAACCAAGGATAAAGACCAATCATAGGTACTAAAATATGATTTTATTGTTCATGGACCATGTATAGGATCTAAAACCATCACACAAGACATGTAGTTGGAAGTTTTACCCCACAAGCACATATGGACGCCATTAAGAGGTTTTTCACACTAGGGATTGGCATTAGGGACCTGACCATGGATAGGGCCTAAGGATAACCATTGGGGCCTAAAAAATGTCTTTAGGGCTCATACTCAAATTTCCTACCTCATAATTTTCGGCTATCAATCCAAGTGATGAAGATGTTGTTACCATCCAACTTACTCATAATTGTGAATGATCTGTTTATAAGAATATTCACCTTCTTCTTGCATATTGCATAGATAGATTAAGACTTCACCTTTTAATTGTAAAATCCTCCTATCTTGGCATAATTTAATCCTTTAATCATTGTACTATATTCATCTATTAAGAAAGTGACTTGAACTTGGACTCTTCCACGCCCACTTAGGGGATTTTGAACCCAATTTTTGTCACTCAAAATTAACATAAAACTAAGTTTGAAATAGAGGACCTTTGATAGAAAACAAAAAATAACTTCTTTAATCGCTTAGCAGAGTTCCAATGTGGTTATGTCAATTAGGATAGGTATGATTTCATTGTATCATTTTATATATCTCATTATATTCTTACAATCATGGCTAACTATATATCTTATTCGATTGACTGAAGGTACAACCAAACATGTACCTGTCAGATATTTCTTCCTCGAGTGATGGAAGCTCAAGACAAATAGTCGAGGGAGATGTGATTGCATCTAGTATATTATATGATACACGAACAAGGACCACTAGAGGTGAAAAGGTCAAAAGAAAATTCTTTAGACGCATGGAATTTTTTCTTGCCGAAGGAGGATCATGCTCTTAGGATGATGAGAGCATAGGAGACATAGAGGTGCCACTCAGGTATAAGCCTCTGATGAAACAATGGGTACCTAAGGAAATTCCTCTATTAGACACTGACTTCATTGCCAACTATAGGACGTATCACATTGCACCATCCTCCTTGCATGGCCTAGGGCTATTTTCCATGGATGGAATGATTGTAAAATAAAATACAATAACTGAATTGATGGACTATGTCAGACCATGTTACAATTATAATGATTGGATGTGGGTGGCCCGGTACATGTGAAGTATATGAAGATATGCACTCACCGCAAATTATATACATCTAATAAACAACGATAAAAATAAGGGAGCCACTATCTATATTGATGGAAGACCTAAATCTTTTTGTAATATCGCGGGGTTTATAAACAACACATGACCCGAGACAACAAACAAGCAACCAAATTGCATATACAAGGGACGACGGGAAGGGAATCGGGTAGTCATGTGTGAGATAAAAAAGATAGCTCCCGGGGAAGAGTTATTAGCAGATTACCATTTGAATCAAATAGAAACATCGACTAATAATGTGCGGGTACTTATGCAACACCTCTTTAAGCAACCTATACTTATTGCATTATATTTTTTGTATCTTTAACAATGTATGGAATATTTTATGGTCCCAATTTTATAATAATGTGAGAGGTTGATCATGGAAAAGTGTCAGCCGCAGAACATGTAAACAATTAACAATTTTGATTTACACTTAATGCAAATTTTATTATTTATTTGTATAATTTTATTTGTGTGGCAATCCGTTTTTTGTTATCATTAAAAAAAATTTAAATGTTTGGGGTTCTAATTATATTATAATGTGGCAGGATGATCGTGGAAAAGGGGTAGCCACAAAACATGTAAAAAATTAACAAATTCGACTTTGATTCTAAGCGAATTTTATTATTTGTTTATATAATTTTATTTGTGTGACGATTAGTTATTTCATTTGTTTACATAACTGAGATAACATTGATTTTATTGAAATATGTAGTTCGTAGGCCATGATTATCATGATTCCCCTGACGAGGAGGAGTTATATTCATCCCTTGATCCAATGGTAATGATTAAAAAAAAGATCATTAAAGCGAACAAGGAACTTGCTTGCTTGTTAGACCGTGCGGATCAAACTCCAGATGTCATAGAAAGGACCAATCTGGTTATGACACAACTTAGGACATATCAGGTAATAACCATAATTTAAAGTGATTTTTTTTATGTACTGATAAGTTCAATCATGATAGTTTGTTTTTAAACTTTTACATTATATAACGAAAAAACATTTTCTTTCTTATATAGAGATATTTGGATCATGTTCAACCCTGTGTCGGTAGTAATGGTGCTACAAAGATGCCACCGATTCCTAACACGGGTCGTCATATAGTTGCTAGACTGTTTACTTCTCCATCTTCCACACCATTAGATGGAAGCCATGACACGCACCTCCAGACATCCACACAATGACCAAGCTCTAGTAGAGATGGTGACATAGATGAGGTTGATGATGTGGTTGATAAGGGTGCATTTCTTGGAGCTAGACGTGTGATCAACACGGGGACCCTTCCGTGCACATTTTGGGTCGATGATAATGGACTTCCATTAAAACAAATAAGAATTCAAGGTAGTTTTTCATATTTTAACTATTTCATGTTGTCCATCTCAAACATACATCATTGAGATTATTATTTTTAAATTAATGATCATATAATTTTGCATGTAGGAAACAATCATTTTTATAGGCACTTGGAGAACAAGGCCTTGTTGATTTTTGGGGCAACCGTACGCATGAAGTGGAATTGCTAGAATTTCAACCTAAAAAATGAAGTTTTGGATTATCTTGAAGGTCTCTTTGGAGTAGAGACCTTCAATAAAAAAGTGGTCGCCTCTGCAACGGGCGGATATTTAAAATATACGAGTGATGTGTATAGAAGAAACTTGGCAGTCAACCCTAGGTATGAGCGCCATCCATCGATTCCAAAGAGGGAGTGGAAGGCGCTCATTGATGATGAAAAAGAAAAGAAATTACGAAAAATAGGAGAACAAATAACTGGTACCCCAAGGTAAATTACAATATTTTGCTTTCAATACCTTTAATTTTCTTTGGATCTAAATAAAAGTATGATATATAACATAATTGAAACTTTTGATGATAGGTTTCCTGACACTTCCAAGGAAACCAGAGCAAGGATTTCCAAACATGGCTAGCACATGCTAGGCTAGGGCGGCTACTTGAGGTTACGATCACGAATCGTAAAATCCTGAACATCTTAACAATATTATTTGTATAGCCTTACAACTTTCAAGTAATTGCATCCAATAACATTAAAAATACATAATCTTATGCAATTCAGGGCAATGACTTTGGAACTGAAACCATGGAGGAAGACCTCCAAATTGGTTACAAGTACGACTATAAAGTTGTCGTTGATCATAGAAAAAACATGGGGAAAACCCCAATATCTAGTTTGCGGGATAAGGTAAATATAAATCAACCCACATTAACCTTTCATTACTTATAAAATACACAAATGTTTGATATCGTCCATAACATTAATGTCTTACTTTGTTTTAATTAGGGCATAAACACTATAAGCGAAATCATTAGTACTGGACAACAGTGTGTTGATAGTGTAGCACAACCAGAAGATCATGGTGCTCCCTAGCAGCTCCATCCCAGTGGGGTGCAGCCCGATGATATTCCTGTGACTGAGGCCCACGACGGTAAAATGACTTTATATTAATCATATATTAAAAAATTTGCACTTATAAATCTTGTACTTCTAATTTTTATTACTCATACATTTACGATTTTGTCCTTATAGATTTTGTCATTTCAATGTCAGAGAATGTCGTAGTTGAGCATCCTCGACCCGAAGATCATGATTACTGGGCAACCATTCCAATGGTGACCACTAGTGGACCAGGTAAATAATTACATTGCAGAGGTTTTTTTAATATTAATGAACCACTTCAATGATATTTAAAAATTAGCCATACAAATTTAATATTTTTTGTTTTTGTAGGAGATGGCACCTCAAATCAACCTCCACGCCATGGGTACGAGACTAGGCGTGATCGACATGAGAGGACTGAAGCAACATCAGTTGTTGAAGAGCCCCTAGAAAACGAAGACATGCAGGTTGATGACTTACTTAAGAACTGGATTAGAAAACTAAAGAAGACTAAAAGAAATTTATGATGTACAATAATTTTATAAGACAGATCGATGTATATTATATAGCTAGTATATTTGTAACATATTTTGGATGATAAATCTCATTTATAAAAACTCTTTTTTATGACATATGAATTTGAATGATAAACCTCATTTATAGCTTTACGATATTTTTTTTTATCAATTTTGAATATTTTTAATGCACATTTTTATTAGAGTATAGATTGGGCATTGGGGAATTGAGAGCGATGTGAGGGGGGGGGG
>JZKD02S0445113.1:31618-83458 GCA_000966675.3 Picea glauca
CCAAAACCCAAAAAGAACCCAAAAAGGGGCTGAGATCCCGCGATCTCTGCTTCGTTTTGCGCTCTGCCTTCGAAATCCTGTCAAAGTCCCCAAAAATCGGTCAAACAAGACCAAGAACCCTCAAAACTTGGTCAAGGGCCAACAGGCCCCCAACACTCACCTGTGACTCATCCCAAGTCTCTCTGGTCTGACTAGTTCTGCTTCGAATGCCTTGAGCTTGGATCGAGCTGCTTCGACTTGTTGTTGTGCCACAACCTCTTGTTCAACAAATTCTTGGATGAGTGCATCCTTGATAGGTCCCTCTAGACACTACTCAGCTGAAGTGGCAACCTGCTCTAGCTCTGCTTCTTGGCCTTCTACCTCTGTAAACAATTGGTAAGCCTTTTCTTGTACAGGTTGGATTTTCTGTGTTACCTCCATAACTTTTCTTTGGATAGTGTGGATCTGTTGCTGGGCAGTCTGCTGCTCATGGGATCACTTCATTCTTTCCACAACTGACAGGGGCTTCAACTGCACCTATATCTTTTCGGCTTGATACTTTTCCTCTTGGAGATGTGACTCCAATGTCTTTAGTTCTGGGTTCTCTGTGAGTTGTTCGTAGGTTTAGGCACTGCGATCAGTGAGTTGCTTACATTCCAGGGTAAGAGACTTTAACCTTTCAACTGCGCTCCGGGTAGTAGCTTCTCTTTGGTCTCTTACACCTTGTGGGGTTGCAGGTACAATGCGTAGCTCCAAATATGCTATGTGTTATTATAGCTGCTGGATGGCTTCTACGAGCTGGTTCACCTACTGTGTAACTTGGTCTTCTGCCTTGATTTCTACAATTGTCATAGAGCGAAGTGCTATGTTGACCGCTTCCTTCACTTTGAGTTTCTCTGCAAGCAACTGTTCCTTCCCTTGTTGTAGCTGTGCTTTTTCTTCATCAAACTTCGCTTGGAGAGCAAGATTTTCCTGTTCTGCAGCACTGCATTGCTCTATGAGTACTCCCTGTACTTGTGTCAAAGCTTGGGTGGCTTGCGTTGTTTCTTCCTATGCTCGTCGAAGGCGTGCTTCGACTGTCTCGGCTAGGCGGTGGAGTTGAGCTGGTTCATCTCCCAACTCAAGTTCTCCTGATGGAAACGACGTGGTAGAGACTGTGCGGCTGGAATGTAGGGCCTATTGTACCCCTCAGAGTTCAGTCTCTATTTTATCATAGATCTCCTCTTTCTTTACTTCTTGTTTCTCTATTATCTCCAGCGAAGCATCATGCAGGGCTGCTATAAGGAAGTGAAAGTCATCGGAGGTGAGGGTAGTCTGCATTTTGGTCATAGTGGCCTTCGATTTCTTCCAGGAGGAAGGTTTCAGAGGTGAACCTTTCCTCTTCTTCAGGGGATCAACCTCGTCTCCTTGCTTTTGTTCAATTTCTTTGTCATTCAACTCTTCGCTGTCACCTCCTTGCTCAGGTGATATGGAAGCAGTCTTCACGGATGCACTATCTAATTCTTGGACCTCTTCGGTGTTCTTTGCTTTGGTAGGTCTGGGTGTATCCTGCGCAATTTCTGGATTGTCGATGTCAAATATTACCGCAAGGTCTGCTGGAATAAGGAGATCTGCCGACCAAGCCTTAGTGATCTAATCCAAGTCCTCCTCCGTCAGCTTGTAGTAGGATTGAAGTTGTTGCTTGTGTTCGTCAGCGTGCGCTGTGATGTAAATAAAATGTTGATCTATGCTGAACTTCATCAAAGGCCGGAACCAATGTAGAGTGTGCGGAGTCATGCGAGGCTCAGACTGGATGGCTCTCTTCAACTGGTTGTAGTAGGTATGAGAAACAACATTTGACTGCCAATTTTTATTCATGTCACTTGAATACCAAAGGGTAATGAACTTTGTGACTAGTGGTTCAAAAGGCTCGATGTCCGGGAAGGTCGCACCTTCCGGCATCTCCTAGGCAATAAAATATATAAGGATCAAGAGCCAACTTAAATGAAATTCATATCCTTGATCCTATGCTTCTCTGCAGTCGAGTTCCAACTGGTTCACCAAGTACTTCACCCAGTTCATCTGAAGGCCTTCCGCGCACTTCCCTGCGAGGTCGACTACAAAACGTGTGACTTGGGTGGGTCGGTTCTTTCTTACTAACTTCCCTGCAATCAAATGATAGGCGAGGCGCACTGCACCACTTTGGATAGAAGCTACCTTGTAGCCTTATGTGTTGTTGGCATAGGGGCAGACCCAGGGTTCAACGCTATAACAACACACCAACAAAACTCTAACCACCGGCCCTTTCGGCAACACCTGCGAAGCAGATGAAGTCTCACCCGAGGTAGAGGCAGGGGTGGTTGCAGGACTCAAATGTCTGCAACCTTAGCTAGGATACAGATCTGTGATTATAACACTTAATGAAGCACTAAGCACTGCCAGTTCATCAATATCTAACCAATATCTACTCCGCAGAGAAAACAGAGCATCGCAGCCGTCACCCAGATCTAATGTATCTAAGCACTTAACATAAGTAAAAAGGATCAGATCTAACAAATTAAGCAGCAATCACATTCACCCATGTTATATCTATCATTCATATACATCATTATAAGCACAAAGCATAAATAGTTCCATCTAAACACTCAACAATTAACTCATAAACACATCACACATTGCATAGAGTAGAGCAACATAGTATATACGTGGTTCACCCCAACCCTGGGGCTACGTCCACCAACTCTTCTTCTGTATTATCTTGGTCAAGCTTCTTACAGGCATAGAGCATCCAAGTCTCACTCCGCAGAGGACAGGAGATGTACGCACCTCGCTAGATCCTCCTTCCTTGCGTTACAACACAAAGCCTTCCACAATCCGTTACAAGCACTTGCACTTAGCTCTACAATTCTCTCACAGGATACACAAGGCCGTGTTGATCACACAGATCCAACTACTAGCACTTATCCCTACTTATCGACCACTTACTGCCTTCTTATTACATCGCCTAGATATCTATATATACTTTTACAAAATAGGCCTAAACATGGGTAAACACATGGGCTGACATCCCATTCCCGTTACATAATCCCCAAAACCCAAAAAGGACCCAAAAAGGGGCTGAGATTCCATGATCTCTGCTTCGTCTTGCGCTCCTCCTTCGACAGGCTGTCGAAGTCCCAAAATAGGTCAACATGACCAAGAATATCCCAAAACTTGGTCAAGGGCCAACAAGCCCCCAACACTCACCTGTGACTCGTCCTGAGGCACTCTGGTCTGATCAGTTCTGCTTCGAACGCCTCGAGTTGCTTCGACCTACTGTTGTGCTACGACCTCTTGCTTGGTGAATTCCTGGATCACTGCGTCATTCACGGGTCCTTCTAGGCATTGTTCTGCTGCGTTAACAACCTGCTCTAGCTCTGCTCCTCGAATTTCAACCTCTGTAAACAACTGATAGGCCTTATCTTGCATAGGTTGGAGCCGTTGAGTGACTTCCATGACTTTGCTCTGGATTTTATGGATTTGTTGCTAGGCAATACGTTGCTCTTGAGATCTCTTCATTCTGTCTACAGCTGACAGGTCTTTCAACTTTGCTCGTAGTATCTCTACGTGTTGCTTCACTCCCGGGAGCTACGACTCCAGTGTCTGCAATTTCGGATTCTCAGCGAGCTTCTCATACGTTTGGGCACTGCGATTACTCAACTTCTTGCACTCCCCGATAAGAGCCTTCAGTCTCTCAACTACGCTTCTGGCAGTTTCTTCCCTTTCCTCTCTTACATCTTGGGGGGTCTCGGGTACTGCGTGTAGCTCCAAATCTGCTATGCGTAGTTGTAGTTGTTGGATCACTTCCTCTAGTTGCACTACTTGCTGTGGAATTCTCTCTTTGGCCTTTACTTCTATGACTGTCACAGAGTGAAGTGCTTTGTTGACCATTTCCTTTACTTCGAGTTGCTCTGTGAGAAACTGTTCCTTTTCTTTCTGCAGTTGTACTTTTTCTTCATCGAACTTTGCCTGGAAAGCAAGCTTTTCCTGTTCTGCAGCACTACGTTTCTCTCCAAGGACTCCTTGTACTTGTGTCAAATCTTGGGTGGCTTGCGTTGTTTCTTCTTGCGCTTGTCGAAGACGAGCTTCGACTATATCAGCTAGGCGGTGGAGTTGAGCTGGTTCATCTCCCAGTTCTGGTGTTCCCACTAACAGAGGCGCAGTAGAGACTGCGTGGCTAGACTGTAGTGCTTGTTGTACTCCTTGGAGCTCAATCTCGATTCTATTGTACATCACCTCCTTATTAGCCTCTTGTTTTTCTGCTATCTCCAGTGAAGCATCATTCAGGGCTGCTATAATGAAATCAAAGTCACCTGAGGTGAGGGTAGTCTGCATTTTGGTCATAAAAGCTTTCGATTTATTCCGGGAGGAAGGATTCGGGGGGAAACCTTCCTTTTCTTCGAGGGTTCCTCCTCATCTCTAGGCAATGTAACCTAGCCTTTCTTCTATTCAACTTCTACGCCATCTATCTCTCCTTCATCACCTCCTTACTCTGGTGATATGGAAGAAGTTTTCACGGATGTACTGTCTAAATCCTGAACCTCTTTAGTTTTCTTCATCCTGCTAGGTTCGAATGTATCCTGTGCAGTTTCTGGAATGTCTATATCAGATATCTCTGCAGGGTCTGGTGGAATGAGGAGGTTTGTCGACCGGTCCTTGGTGATCTCCTCCAAGTCCTCCTCCATTATCTTATAGTAGGATTGAAGTTGTTGCTTATGCTCGTCAGCGCGCAGTGTAATATAAATGAAATGGAAGTCTGCTTTGAACTTCATTAAGGGCCTGAACCGACGGAGGGTGTTCGGAGTGATGCGAGGCTCAGACTAGATGATCGTCTTCAACTAGTTATAATAGGTATGGAACACGACATTGGACTGCCACTACTTATTCATGTCACTTGAGTACCACAGTGTATTGAACGTCGTGACCAATGGTTTTAAAGGCTCGATGTCCAGGAAGGTTGCACCTTCCGACATCTCCCAGGCAATAAAAGTTATTAGGATCAATAGCCATCTGAAATGAAATTTGTACCCTTGATCCTGGGCTTCTCTACAGTCGAGTTCTAATTTGTTCACTAGGTACTTCGCCTAGTTCATCTGAAGTCCTTCTGCACGCTTCCCTGCAAGGTCGACTACAAAACTGGTGACTTGGGTGGGTTGGTTCTTTCAGACTAATTTCCTTGCAATCAATTAACAGGCAAGGCGCATTGCGCCGCTTTGGATAGAAGCTACCTTGTAGCCTCACATGCCCTTCTCGACATCGCCATAGGTGTCCTTTATCCTCTGTGCGAGAGCGCGATCCATGGTTTTTCCAGGGTAGAAATCCTGTGGGTCAAGTCCTTGCATACTAAGCTCGATGATCCGATTGATCAACGTCGAATCCACTGTTATGCGACGGTTTAACCATAGATATCCTCCATGGTAACAAGACAACAACAATTTGACAGATGCATTCACCTCTTGGTGTCATCCGAAGTGCGAAAACTTTATTACGTTGAGCAGGGTGGACTGCGCGAGGTTATGGGTCCATGACAGAGGGACAATCTTAGAATTTTTCCCCTTAGTTCTAGTCAGGTACTTATGCGGGGTGAGCATGTTGTAAACTTTCCGATCGCCGAGGTTGAAGTCACTAAACTTCAATGCCACAATCTTATCTTGGTCTGCTCGAACTGCGCGTATCCCCTTCGGGAGGTACATAGTGACCAAGGCGTACTCAAAATCTCTAGGTACACTATCTCAATTTATTTCGCCGCTCAGAGGTGGTAGATAGGTGGGTAAGATGGTCAAAATTAGTTTAGCATTTGCTAAGTCATCCTTGTGCTTAGTTCGCTTTTCATCGGACGGTCGGAACGGTCCAGCTCCATGAGCAGTGGACGTATACGCTTGTACTGTTCTCATGGATGAAGCCTTGATACCTGTAGACATCGACATGACTCTCTCAGTCATCAAGTTGATCGAAACTTCTTCAACAACTTTCTCTACGACGCTCAATTTGTCTGGCATACACACTTGGGGTTAACAATTTGCGGGTTCGGGGAATAACTTAGGCACAATAATGAGATAGAGAGCAAGAGCATGATGATCACTGTATAAACTCGGCTTAGTCTGCGGGCTCAAATTCTCAATTAGCGAAAGTGTTCTTGGTGCCTGGCACGACGGGATAAATAGGTAACTCGACAACGGTTCGCTTGCAATGGATATGAGCCTCCATTAAGTCTGTTATGTCAGTTATGGTGCGGTCCAACAGTCTAATGACGAACCATAATTGACTTTCTGCCTGTTCGGAGCATCGATCGAACGGTTATAATGTCCCCAACGACTATATTGCTTCGCCATGGAGAAGTGCCATGTGTCGTTGTTCTGATATCCCGACAAAGCTCCAATTTTGCAAGTTTTCCATCTGCGAAGTTCCCTCTGGAATCTTTTACAACTTTTCGATCTTATCTCTCTTCTTACTTATCTTTCTAGCCTTATTTCCAGTGAGCTTTGTCTCTATTGGCACAGGGGTAGACCTAGGGTTCAACACTACGACAACGCACAAACAAAACCCTAACTACTGGCCCTTTCGGCAACACCTGCGAAGTAGATGAAGTCTCACCCAAGGTAGAGGTAGGGGTGGCTGCAAGACTCATGTGTCTACAACGTTAGCTGGGACACAACTGGCATAGGGGCAGACCCAGGGTTCAATGCTATGACAACGCACCAAAAAAACCCTAACTACTGACCCTTTCGACAAAACCTGTGAAGAAGATGAAGTCTCACCCGAGGTAGAGGCAGGGGTGGTTTCAAGACTCAGGTGTCTGCAACCTTAGCTGGGACACAACTATGTGATTACAACACTTAGCAAGCACTTAGCATAGGTCATTCATCAATATACATTCCTTATTATACTTGACAGAAAGTACAGAGCATCACAGTATTCACTTAGATCTAAGGTTTTAACACTTAGCAATAGTAAAACATATCAAATCTAGTAGATCAACACTAAGCGTCTTCATATATATCAGATCTAACATTCATTCACATCTCAGAACCACAAAGCAAGAATGGATCCATCCAATCTAATCTAAGCACTTAGTAATACAAAACATCTAAGAATAAGCACAAAGCATAACATATAGTATTTACGTGGTTCGGTCCCACCCTGGGGCTACGTCCACCAACTCTTCTTCTTTATTAGCTTCAGTTAATCAAGTTACATCACAAAACTATAAAAACCTCACTCCACATAGGACAGGAGATCTGCGCACACCTCTCTAGATCCTCCTTCCTCGAGTAGATCTAGCACAAAGCCTCCTTACAATCTGTGCACTCAGCACTTACAACACTTGCACTCAGCTCTGCAAGTAAATCACATAGATCAATTCTAGCACTAAGATTATCGCTATCTTCTTACATCACCTAACTACTTATTTATACATTACAAAAGTGGGCCTAAACGTGGGTAAAACCACGGGCCGACATCCCTTTCCTGTTACATTATCCCAAAAACCCAAAAAGGACCCAAAGTGGGCCAAGATCCCGTGATCTTTGATTTGTCTTGCACGCTTCCTTCGGTAGGGCATCAAAGTCCCAAAAATGGTCAAATATGACCAAGTATCTCCCAAAACTTGGTCAAGGGCCAACAGGCCCCCAACACTCACCTGTGACTCGTCCTGAGTCACTCAGGTTTGACCAATTCTACTTCGAGCACCTCGAGCTACTTCGACATGCTGCATTTCTACTGCTTCTTACTCAACGAACTCCTGGATGAGTGCGACATTCACCGACCCTTCTAGGCGTTGCTGTGTTGAATTCATGACCTGCTCCAACTCTGTTCCTTGGTTCTCAATCTCTATAAATAGCTGACATGCCTTATCTTGCAAAGGTTGAAGTTGCTGAGTTACTTCCATTACCTTTCTCTGGATCATATGGATCTGCTGCTGTGCTATGCGTTGCTCATGAGACCTCTTCATTTTCTCTATAGGTGATAGGGTCTTCAACTGCACCTGTAGCTTTTCGGCTTCATGCTTCGCCTTCTAGAGCTGCGACTCCAATTTATGTAATTCTGGATTTTCGGTTAGGTTCTCATGTATCTGCGCACTTCTGCTACTTAATTGTTTGCATTCCTCAGTGAGTTATTTAATACTTTCTACTTTGCTCCGAGTAGTCATTTCTCGTTGGTTACACTCTTCTTGCGGGGTACTTGGTAATGGTTTGAAGCTCTAATTCTATGATTCTTTGTTGAAGTTGCTGAATAACTTCAGTAAGCTTCATCACTTGGTGCTCTAAGGGTTCTTCTGCCTTCTGCTCTAAGCTGGTCATAGAGAAAAATGCTATGTTGACTTCTTCTTCAATCCCGATCTGCTTCACGAGTAGCTATTCTTTCTCTTTTTGAATCTTTGCTCTGTCTTCTTCAAATTTCACTTGGATGGGGTCCTTCTCTTGCTGCGCAACTCGACGTTGCTCGATGATTTCCTCCTGTGCTTTATTTAAGGCCTGGGTGGCTTGTGTTGTTTCTTCCTGTGCTTTCCGAAGGCGTACTTCGACTGTGGTAGCAATATTGTGGAGTTGAACTGGTTCATCTTCCTCTTCTGTTGTTCCTTCTAGCAGGGGCGCAGTGAAGACTGCGCGACTAGACTGAAGTGCCTGTTGCACTCCTTGGGGCTCGATTTCAATTCTGTTGTACATCGTCTCTTTCTTAGCTTCCTGATTTTTTGTTATCTCTTCTATAGCTTCGTTCATAGTTGTGAGGAGGAAACTGAAGTCATCTGGGGTGAGCGTGGTCTGCATCTTAGAGACGGGTGCTTTTGATTTCTTCCGGGAGGAAGGCTTCGGAGGCGAACCCTTCCTTTTCTTTATGAGTTCTAATTCATCTCCTAGCCTCTGTTCGACTTCTTCTAAGTCTTCATCATTACCTTCTTGCTCTGGTGTAATAGATGCGGTCCTTACAAATCTGCTATCTATATCCTGTATTTCCTCATCCTTCTTCGTCTTTCTTTTTTTCTTCGTCTTACTAGGCCCAAGTGTATTCTGCGCAGCTTCTGGGATATCGATGTCGGACAATTCTATGGGGTCTGCTAAAATAAGGAGGTTTTCCGACCATTCCTTGGTGATTTCCTCCAGGTCTTCTTCTGTCCGCTTATAATAAGACTGAAGTTGTTCCTTGTTCTCATCACCGCGCACTGTTATGTAAATGAAGTGGCAGTCCGCTCTGAACTTCATTAAGGGCCTAAACCTATGGAGGGTATTCGGGGTTATCCGAGGTTCACACTGGATGGCGTGCTTCAACTGGTTATAATAGGTATGGAAGACAACATTTGACTACCATTGCTTGTTCATGTCATTAGAATACCATAACGTGCTGAACTTCGTGGCTAAGGGCTCAAAAGGGTCAAGGTCGGGGAAGGTTGCACCTTTCGGTAGCTCCCATGCAACGAAAGATATAAGTATCAAGAGCCAGCTAAAATGGAATTCATGCCCCTGATCCTAGGCATCTATGCAGTCAATCTCTAGTTGATTCACCAGGTACTTCTCCCAGTTCATCTGTAGTCCCTCTGTGCATTTTCCTGTGAGGTCAACTACAAAGCTTGATACTTGCGTGGGTCAATTCTTGCGTACCAACTTCCCTGAGATCAGTTGACATGCGAGGCGCATTGCACCAATTTCAATAGAAGCTACCTTGTAGCCTCACGCTCCTTTCTCAACATCGCCATAAGCTTCTTTGATCTTCTGAGCAAGAGCGTGATCTGCGGTCTTTCCAGGATAGTAATCATGGGGATCAGGGCCCTGCATGCTAAGACTCGTGATCCTATTGATCAATGCTGGATCAACTGTAATGTGGAGATTCAACCATCCTCCGTGGTAGCTCGCCAGGAGTAGCTTAACACAGACATTGACTTCCTGGTGACGTCCGAAATGCAGGATCTTCATGACGTTCAATAGAGTGGACTATGCGAGGTTCATAGTCCATTGCCGAGGCATAATTTTCAAGTTCTTGCCCTTGGTTCTGGTTAGGTACTTGTACGAGGCAAGCATGTTGTAGACTTTATGATCTCCTAGGTTGAAGTCATTGAACTTTAATGCTGCAATCTTGTCTTGATCTACGTGGACTGCGCGTACCCCTTTCGGCAGGTATGCAGTGACTAGAGTGTACTCGAAGTCTCTAGGCACACTGTCTCTGTTGATCGCACCGCTCAAAGGTGGTATGTAAGCAGGTAGGATGGATGGAACCAACTTTGTGTTGGCCATATCGTCTTTATGTTTGGTTCTTCGGTCTGCGCCGGCTCAAGATGTTCCTGCTCGAGCAGTCGATGGGGAGGCTTGCACTCCTCTTGTTGATGATGCCTGTAAACCTGTAGACAACCCTCGTTCTGACATGACTCTTTTGGTTCTGAGGCTAGCGATTATCTCTGTTGCAGATTCTTCAACTGCGCTAAATTCGTCGGACATACGCGCTCGGAAAGAAAAAATAATCGTGGGTCACAATGAACTCAGATACTGCACTAGGATGGCCAACCAGATCGCAATGACCATTATATACAATTACTAGTCCGCGGGCTTCTAATTATCAGTTGGAAAAAGTGTTTTTCGTGCATGGTGCGACGAACTAAATAAGAAATTCAACAATGGTCTGCTTGCAACAGGTATGAAGCTTCCATTAATGTTGATCTGTCCATTATGGTGTGGTCCAACGGTCTAGTGATGATCCTTTAATGCTTTTCTGTCCATTTGGGGCGGAAGTTGAATGGGTATATCGGTCCAACGGCTATATCACTTCATCACGGTGAAGTGCCATAGGTCGTTGTTCTGATATCTCGATGAAGTGCCATAGGTCGTTGTTCTGATATCTCGGCGAAGCTCCCATTCTACAAGTTTTCTTTCTGTGATGTTCTATTTGGAATCTCTTGTAACTTTTCAATCTTCGCCCACTTCTTACTTAGCTTTCTAGCCTTCTTCCCAGTAATCTTCAACTTGGTCTATATTTTTTTGTTCTGATTCCTATTTTCCTTTGGCATAGTTACTTCGCGCTGCTGAGGTTCTCTCTTAGGGTTCAGGTATAACATCTCTTCTTTATCTGAGATAAAAACTTCAGTCTTCTGTGAGTCCTCTAGCGTTCTGATAACTTTGACATCTGGGTTCCTAGTGTGATATAGCTTCGATTTGTTCTCCCGTTCTTCGATCAACTGCGCGATCCTTCTGGTCATGAAGTCTTTTAACTCTTGTCTCTGCTGTTCTAAAACCTTTTCTTCCTCCTTCTTTCTGGCTTGATCTCTTTCAATCCAAGGTCTTCCAAGTAGCATAGTAAACGGGGCATTGTCCTCAATAAATTTGATAATTTCAAAATCTTCTTCTGTTGAAGTTCCATTAACATTCATAGATATCTGAGTGAGCCTTCCACATAGGTTTACCAGTTTCCCTCTGAATAACCCTATTCCACTTAGTGAAGGGATCATAACAGACCTCCCTATAGCTTCCCAAGTTCTTTCTGTCATAACATTCATCTGTGTTTCCTCATCCAGAACACAGTCAATGTCGAAGTCTCCTATTCTTACCGCGATGCATTCTTTATTGTTAAAGACCTCTAATAATCTAACATGTCGGTGGTCATTCAAGGTGTCTTGTATCTGTAGTAATATCTTGTTTGATTCTCTCAGGGGTTTTGCTATTTCTGGATCTACCTTAGGGTTTTCTTCTTTTAGATTCATGCCTTCACTTTTAGCAATCATTCTAGGGCAATCCAACACTTCATGGTCTAAAGCTTTGCAATAGAGACAACTAGGTCTTCCACCAGGGCATTCCTTAACAAGATGTTCCGGTCTTCTGCAACTGTAACAGAGGGTTAATCCTCTCTTTCTTTTAAATGATTCCCAATGTTTTCTGTACTATGCACTAGGGTCATGGTAGCTAGTCTGCAAAAAATTATTTCGAGGATATTGCATCCACTTTTTAGTCCAAACATTCTTTCTATGCATAGGTATAACATATCTATCAGATCTGTTCACATCAAACTTTCTTTCGTCTATTAAGAGTCTAGTTTCCAAACTAGGACAAACTCTATTAAACATACCAAGATCCATACTTTTAGAAACAAAATTTCCACTTATCTTACTTCTACAGTGCACAAAGCTTTCAGATCTAAGAACTTTTAACTATTCTTACGTTTATCAAAGCACTAAGCTTACATATCTTACCTCTTTTCTGCAGATCTGGCCTTTTTTCCTTAGAAACTTCTACTTTTTCATTTCTTAGAGAACAAAGGGTTCAAATCTTTCTTCTTTTCTTTAGATCTTTCCTTATTCCTTTTTGGCACAGAGCTCTTCAGATCAAGTAGAATACTACGCACTAGAGCATAGATCTACGCACAGAGCTTCCACAATTTCAGTACGAATCTTTGCACAAAGCTTCTTCTTCCTTAGTTCCCAGTAATAACAGTTTCAAGTTCTGGCAACGGAACCATTTGTTGGCATAGGGATAGACGCAGGGTTCAACACTACGACAACGCACCAACAAAACCCTAACTACCAGCCCTTTCGGCAACACGTGCGAAGCAAATGAAGTCTCACTCGAGGTAGAGGCAGGGGTGGTTGCAAGACTCAGGTGTCTGCAAACTTAGTTGGGACACATCTCTGTGATTACAACACTTAGTAAGCACTTAGCATAGGTCATTCATCAATATACATTCCTTATTATACTTCACAGAAAGTACAGAGCATCACAATATTCACTTAGATCTAAGGTTTCAACACTTAGCAATAGTAAAACATATCAAATCCAGTAGATCCGTACTAAGCATCTTCATATATATCAGATCTAACATTCATTCACATCTCAGAACCACAAAGCAAGAATGGATCCATCCAATCTAATCTAAGCACTTAGCAATACAAAACATCTAAGAATAAGCACAAAGCATAACACATAATATTCACGTGGTTCACCCCCACCCCGGGGATACATCCACCAACTCTTCTTCTTTATTAGCTTCAGTCAATCAAGTTACAACACAAAGTTATAAAAACATCACTCCGCATAGGATAGGAGATCTGCACGCACCTCACCAGATCCTCCTTCCTTGAGTAGATCTACCATAGAGCATCCTTACAATCTGTGCACTCAGCACTTACAACACTTGAACTCAGCTATGCAAGTCAATCACATAGATCAATTCTAGCACTAATATTATCACTATCTTCTTACATCACCTAACTACTTATTTATACATTACAAAAGTGGGCTTAAACATGGGTAAACCCACGAGCCAACATCCCTTTCCCATTACATTATCCCAAAAACCCCAAAACGACCTAAAGTGGGCCAAGATCCCGTGATCTCTACTTCGTCTTGTGTGCTTCCTTTGGTAGGGTGTCGAAGTCCCAAAAATGGTCAAATATGACCAAGTATCTCCCAAAACTTGGTCAAGGGCCAACAGTCTCGATAGTCCTTTTCCCATTCTAATTCTTATCTTCTTTAGACATGGTTACTTTGCGTTGTTGATATTCTTTCCTAGGGTTCAGGGGTAATACCTCTTCTTTATCTGGAATAGGTACTTAATTCTTCTGTGGTTCTTCTAGTTTTCTTGCAACTTTGACATCCAGGTCTCTGGTTCTAAATGGATTTGATCTATTCTTCTGTTCTTCAATCAAGTGTGCGATCCTTCTAGTCATGAATTCTTTTAACTCTTACTTCTTCTGTTCAAAAACTTCCTCTTCTTCTTTTCTCCTTCTGGCCTGATCTCTTTCAATCCAAGGTTTTCCTAGTAACATGGTAAATGGGGCATTGTCCTCAATAAATTTAATAATCTCAAAATCTTTTCCTGTCGAACTTCCATTTGCACTCATAGGTATCTAAGCAAGCCTTCCACATAGGTTCACCAGTTTTCCTCTGAATAACCCTATCCCTCCCAGTGAAGGAATCATAGCAAGCTTCCCTATAGCTTCCCACGTTCTCTCTGTCATAATATTCACCCGTGTTTCCTCATCCAGAACGCAGTCAATGTCGAAGTCTCCTATTCTAGCTTCAAGGCATTCTTTTTCTTTGAAGATATCTGGTAATCTGACACGTCGGTGGTCATTCAAGGTTTCTTTCATCTGTAGCAATACTTTCTCTGATTCTTTCTGAGATTCTGTTATAGTCTCTGGATATGCCTTAGGGTTTTCTTGGCTCAGATTCATTCTTTCAAGCTTAGCAATCATTCTAGGGCAATCCAACACTTCATGGTCGATAGCTTTACAACAAAGACAACTAGGTCTTCTCCCAGGGCATTTCTTAGCAAGATGTCCTGGTCTTCTGCAATTGTAACAGAGGGTTAATCCTCTCTTTCGTTTAAATGATCCCCAGCCTCTCCTGTACTACGCACTAGGATCATGGTAGTTAACCTACAAAAAATTCTTTCCAGGATCGTGCATCCATTTGTTAGTCCAACTATTCTTTCTATGCATAGGTATAACATACTTTTAATTATTCTTATCAGATATATTCATATCAAACCTTCTTTCATCTATCAGGGCCCTAGTTTTCAAGCTAGGACAGAATCCATCAAACATACCTAGATTCATACTTTTAGAAACAAAAATTTCCACTTATCTTACTTTTACAAAGCACCAAGCTTTCAGATCTAAAACTTTTCACTATTCTTACCTTTATCAGAGCACAAAGCTTTCAAATCTTACCTCTTTTAATAAAAAACTCTCACTTTTTCCTCTCTTAGGGCACAAAGATTCCAGAACTTACCTCTTTTCTTGGCACAGAGCTTTACAGGTCAAGTAGAATGCTGCGCACTAGGGCAACAGATCTATGAATAGAGCTTTCATGATTTCAGATCAAATCTTTGCACATAGCTTCTTCTTCCTCAGTTCCCAACAATTACAGTTTCAGGTCCCGACAACCGAACCATTTGGTTGCACAGGGGAAGACCCAGGGTTCAATGCTACAACAACGCACCAACAAAACCCTAATTACCGACCCTTTCGGCAACACCTGCGAAGCAGATGAAGTCTCACCCGAGGTAGAGGTAGGGGTGGTTGCATGACTCAAATGTCTACAACCTTAGCTGGGACACAAATCTGTGATTATAACACTCAATGAATCACTAAGCATTGTCAGTTCATCAATATCTAACCAATATCTACTCCGCAGAGAAAACAAAGCATCACAGTTGTCACCCAGATCTAATGTATCTAAGCACTTAGCATAAGTAAAAAGGATAAGATCTAACAAATTAATCACTAAGCACATTCACCCATGTCAGATCTAGCATTTATATACATCATTATAAGCACAAAGCATAAATAGTTCCATCTAAACACTTAATAATTAACTCATAAACACATCACACATTGCATAGAGTAGAGAAACACATCATATACGTGGTTCACCCCCACCCCGGGGATACATCCACCAACTTTTCTTCTTTATTATCTCGGTCAAGCTTCTTACATGCATAAGACCAAGAACCCTCAAAACTTGGTCAAGGGCCAACATCCCTTGTATGGAATCATGCAACTTCATAGAAACATTTATGCCACCTCTGCCATTTTAATTCAGGTTTTATCAATAATACCTATCAACATATTCCTACTCCCGTAAGAGTAGTCACCACTTTGACATAGGGACAATATAATTTTCCCTTGTTGTAATTCATCCAGGGTTTTCAAGTTACAATTTCAATCTGCAGTCCTTCTCCTTAGGAAGTTAATGCAGATAATAAACAATCCTTTAAAGGTAGAAACACCTTTCAACATGCTCACCTAAATCTCTATATACCAATCCTATGACTGATCTCTAGCCCATCCAAGCCTAGTGTTGTAGCTTGCTCTGACAGACAGGGTAGGGTAGAATGCCCTTCCCCTTAAAAATTTTCTAAGAAGAATTTTATTCATCTCTTTCATGAGCCCAAGCAGGTCAAGTATTGTCACCTGCTCTGATACCACTTTGTAACAGACTCGACCCCCTAAGTACCTTTTTAAAGGATGGGGTGTTAAAATTTTGCTTCTCTTAACAACCTTAAATCTTCTCTATCAGAGTTCCATCCTCTTCTGCTCGTCAAGAGATTTCCAAGGTCGGTAATTTCACTCAGAACTGAGCTCTAGAACAAAAGCTATGACCTCATGAGGTTCTTGGGTTTACATAGACAACATCTCTCTTACTGTCATGTGGCATCCACATGATGTTTCATTGTCAGTGCCAACGGACGTGGCATTTCCCAGGTCCTAGCGTGGCACTATCCTAACCTGCCATGATGGACCCCACTCAGCTCGTCATATTGTTAGTAATGGACATATGTCATCCTAATGGCATCTTAGCTACCTTACTGGAAAACCGTGTCATCCACCATAAACTTTTCCTTTCCATGGCCCCCATATTCTACCATACTTAGGCACCTTATTGTATTCATGGACTTGCGGGTGGAGGTCTTGCGGATTCATGGTATATATTCATACTTTTCATGAACTTGCCCCCAACACTTAACTTATTTTACATTCGCAAACTCGCGAATGCATAACTCTGTGCCTCCCCTTTATAAGTCCGTCTGAGAAGTGTCAACACTTAACCATTTTTCCACCTACACAGACTCACAGACGTATAATTATGTACCTACCCTTCAGAAGTTCATTCGAGAAGTCTCAACACATAACCATTTTTCCATCTACGCAGACTCGCATACGTACAATTATGTACCTCCCCTCCATAATTTCGTCTGAGAAGTCTTACACTTAGATTATTTTGTGAGTTCGTAGGTTGGAGGACTCATGGACTCAGACTCATATGAGTCCCTTCCTCTCTTCTAACACTCAACACTTAGATTATTTTGTGAGTTTTTTGGGTTCACGATGTTGAAACAAACTTTATATTTTCCTAAAAACCTTAGACTAAAATAAAATTTCGTTTTTTTTTTTTGTTTAAATAAGAAAATCACAAAAAATTGCAATTAGATAATCACCGTCGAAATAGAGTCATTCGATCAATCCAACGGTTTAAAGGTTTTAGCATTATGGAGCCGCCTTTGGTTTAAAAAGTTAAAACATTAAAACTTTTTCTTAAGTTTCAGGTTTCGGGGTTCTGCGATATAAGCAGTTTGACATTACAGTGAACCCCAAATTCCCGATACGCGAAGTCATGAAAGGTTGATTTAAAAGAAATTAATTCAAGTTAATAAGAATGATTAAAAAATGTTTTATAGTAATTCAATCTTATTGTGATTTCATTTTCGGGTATCCCACCTCAAACGATAGCTCAAAATCCCGATGTGTAAATCTCGAAATCCCTTTTAATCGCAATTAATTAAAGGTTTAAACATACTTAATATTTTGTTAACCAATCACATTTCTGGGAATTGGGGAATTATCATTCATAATGCAAAAAAAACCCGAAGCATGAAGTCTTGAAATGTATTAAGGGCTTAAGCGTGATTATATTAACGTCTAAACAAAAGTTAACAATATTAATTGATTTTTCGCCCTTTCATTTTCGGGATTCTTCAATGATATTACATCCAAATTTCCTAGTATCGAATCGTCGATGTTGAGAAACATTTATTATGGCTTAATGGAAATATTTTACAGTGCAAGGTGCGTATCTCCAGTTGTACTTTCCTCATTAAAACAAATAAATTCATCGGCCGTAGTAACACACTCGAAATTAAGGCAGACTGAGGGTAAATAAAGGTTTATATTTCAAATTCCATTCTCACTTTCAACAAAATAGCAAGTTTTATTCAAGGAAGCTTACTTGTTCTCTTCTGTAACAGGTACCCGTTGGTTATCACAGGCATCATGGCACCCAGAAAAACGCTGAAGAAGAGTGATGAGGCTGGTGAAGGCTCAAATCCGAACCCATACGTTCTGTCTGATACTACACCACACACTGTATATTTGGTTAGGTCCTAGATGCAGATTTTTGAAATCTTGGAGCATGAAGCCATGAATTGCCCAGATGATTTTGAAGACGAAAAGAATGATAAAACTGGAACTAAACTCAGAGTTATAGCAGAGGCCGAACTTCATAAAGTAGCTACACGGCCGAATCTCGTGCCATACAATGACATGATAAACTGGGCTCCGATGAATACCGATGTGCAGACCAGGAGCATCATGAATCCTCAAAAGGTCGTCGTTGACTCTTTCAAGCCATAACACATTCAAGTAATGTACAAGCTATCCTCTATTTCTAAATATATTTATAATGTCAAATTCGTAGAAGAGTTTCAACGAAAGGAGTGTACAGAGTTGGACCAAACTTATCTAGATATAATTAAAACATGGTGGGGAGTTCCAGTGAAATTTAGAGCTGATTCCCATGGTGTTTATGCCACCGCATCATTAAATGAATATATGGTCTATATAGCTATGATGTTATGTAGACTATTTGGGAGGAAAATCCCTACCCATTTCCCGACGGAATGGGTGCCAATTATGCACGAAGTAGCTGAGGGTTTCACTTTCAATTGGGATAAGATTTTATCAGATAACCTAACCAAGGAGATTGCTGAGTACCAAATGGCAAAATCAAAAGTCCAACCTGTGTCTTTTTATATGTTTGCATATGTCATGGACGCTATTTGTTATATGACCCCTTTCCCATTGATGAATTGGAGATGGAATCCTACATGTGCAGAACCCATCCATTTTTATCACTCTAAACTTTGGGAAGAAAAAGTAAAAGATTTCTTTTATGAAATTTGTCACTGTGTAGTGATTCTTGTGCACCAAATATTGTATGGTTATCCACCTCTTCAAATTTCGGAGCAAATCATGGGAAACCTCAAAATAGTTGCAGATTGGTTCATTGAAGAGAATTTCTCTTATATCAGAGTCTTCAGATGTTCGATTCCCCCTCATGCTCTCCCAAAATTTCTTCTTGACAGATTGGTATGAAGAGAAGTGGATTACCAAATAATAACAGGAGGCATAGGCAAAGAGTTAAAAGCATTTCAAAAGAAATTTTGGCCAGTTTTTCCTATACAGATTGAGAGGTTCTCACTGCTAAATTTTGTCCATTCGAAAGTAGAAGCTGCAACATTAGAGGACATTAAACTGGTAGATGTTGAGCTAAGAATGCATGATCCATATCAAATTGTGAGAAATCATCTAGCTCAATGCAATATGAAAACATAATCTGAAAGCAAGGCTGCAACAGAAGAATCAAATGATAGCCCAGTTGCAAAGTCGAATAAGAAATACATAAAATAACATTAGAAATGAGATAAATAAAGGACTTGAACAAGCCTGAGATGTTGACAAAAAGGAAATCCAATTGCTCAGGACTAGTCTAGATGAAATGTATAAGAAGATGCAAGCGAGTCAAGGGCAGGTCATTGTTGGGCTCTAAATATGTCTAAAAACAACCTTAGTTTAACATTAATTTATCAACCCGAGGATTCATCTTTTATCTCAAAGAATATCGACAAAGTCTATGCTGATAGCTTATAGAGGCTAAAATCGTGTAGCGAAAGCAGATCTGAGTTTGTCAACAATCAAGTTCCTCAAACATTCATTAAAGATTCTAGGGATTGAAATCTAAAGCTATGCAAAAGGAAAGGAACTAGCTAATCTATTGAATCCGTTCTAAGAGAAGTAATTGAATCTAGATAAAGACTTGCAGGAATTGCTATCATTATGAATCAAAATTGCTGAAAAGAAAAAGGAAAATTACTCCATCTATGGAAAGAAACAAAGACTGTAATTTAACTGAAAAGAGACGGCAATCATATTTCTATTGAAAGGAACAACAACTATATTCTAGCGGAAAGGAACAACAAATGTAAACTAAGTAAAAGGAATGACAAATGAAACCTAAGTAAAAGGAACAACAAATGTAAACTTATGAAAGGAACAACAGATGTGAACTTATGAGGAACCTTCACRCATCGAATCTCAGTAATAGGAATTGGAACAACAATCATTCAATACTTCAGGGAATATCTATTTCTTGCAATTGACATGAAACCATCAACACACTTATGTGTTTGTTAACTACTATAAAAGAGAATTGAATCACAAGACATAATTTGAGCTGATACAATTACAGATCGAACAATAGCTCGTTTAGACTGGGCCCTCGGTCCTTAGAAGCACTGTTATTTGAAACTCAGTATATAAAAATGGAAAAACTGTTCGAGGCTTCTATTGATTTCATAGCTGGTACAACATTTCTACAAAAACTGCTAACACATAGCAATTCTATATTCTCTATTCTTGAGTGAAAAATCTCTCCCTTCTTCAAGATCTATTTACCCCTTATATGTTACAATAATCTGGGTAAATTAATCTATCCTGAGGATCGAGAGATCCTCAGGATTGCTTTACTATTACAATGAGTAACTCATTTATCTTTAAAATTGCTTTGCGCCATAAAGTCTTCAACCTCCAATAGCTTGCGCATCTTCAAGATTCCCCTTGCTATCTTGGGTTCGATAATATTTAACCAATCCTGCAATAAAACCAGACAATTCCAATCATATTTAGAATCTATGTAATCTAATCTCCAACAATCAACGCTAAAGGGTATATTATTTATTTTCTATTCTATTTGCTTCTAGATAACTGAAAATTCAATCAAAATAATATCATGAAATGTGGGAAAAAGGAAGATATTTATACTTTTTTCATAACCTAACATACCCCCCAGCTTACCTTCTTGCATGTCCTCATGAAATCTGAGACTTTACATGTAAAGCAGTAATGTTGTAAGATGGAAAGGTTGGTTCACCAGGCCTTCTGAACCCACTGCTTCTTTTGAGTTCTCCAAAAGCAACATCTTCCCTCTTCTTGTTAATTTGATAATATTTTTGGTAACTTTCTGGAGGGAACCAGATGATAGGGGGATTATATCTGCACCCAATCCAAGCAGGCCCTTCCTCTTGGAGAAATCTAGAATACCTCTCTATTCTGAAGGTAGCTGCAAAGAAATTTCTATACCCAAAGGGCTCCCTACTCTTTACTTCACTGGAGGAGGCATCCCATCTCAATTTAGAAGCAGCAAGAGTTTCCTCCTTAAGCTCCCTAAAGCGAGTGATACTTGAGCGTATGACCTGTAGATGGATGGGGGCCAAGGAGTCTACGACCCCTTTCCTTTTCATAAAAGTTTTATGTCGCATAATGACTAGAAAGGACTTTGGAGGCTCCCCCGTAACCCAGAGATCCAACCCAGCTTCCCTTTTTAGGAAGGTTTTATGAGCTTTACCCCATCTGACTTGATTATGAGTGAATGACAGAAATGCCTGAAACTGTATATCACCTATGAATGGGTCAGGGTTATCTTCCCTGTTGTCTTCCAGAATGAAATTATGAAAGTATAATTCACACAAAAAATATTGTACCTTTTCATCCTGCTCTCTGAAATATGAAATAAACTCAGGTACAGTGGCAAAAGAAATAGGTTTTCCCGCTTTGATGGCCTTCACTCTCAATAACAAATATCATTCCAATAAGAATAAGGCTCTGCAATTAATAGTATCAGAGTAGACATCACATATTTCCTTGATTTTCTCCAAAGCTTTTTCCAATTGGGTTTGCACCTTTTTGATCTTCTCTTGGGCTCTGGTGAGTGCATCATAGGTCTCACCCTCTGTTGCTGTCATGTCCTTCAATTCTTTAACAATCCTTTGATATTCAATCCTAGTTACCATTCCATGTTGGTGTTGGGCCAATGCTTGTTGGGCTTGTGTAAGTTCTGCTTTTAGTCTATCGATGGTGACACTCCGTTCTTGAGATTGAGATGCTTGGTATTCTTCTATAGCGCTCATCTCTTCCCTGGATTGAGTTAATGCTTGCTGGACTTATGTAAGTTTTGCTTCCAACCTGTCCATAATAATACTCTGTTTCTGGGACTGGAGTGCTTGGTGTTCTACCATAGTCAGCAACTCACTTCTATTTTGAATTAGGGTTTGTTGAGACTGCATCAATTCCTCCTCCAATCTCCCGATGGTAGCATTCTGCTCAAGGAGTTGAGCTGTCTGCACCTCGGCATCAATTTCTTCTGTAGCTATCATATTTTCCTGTGTCTCTAGAGGAGGTGCTTCCTCATTCTGGGCTCTTATTTCTTCTACTACTATTTCTTCAGGGTCTGTCTGTATCCCTACATAATTTGTACTGACTGCTTCTTTAGGAAGAGGGTTTCTTCCTTATACTCTGGCCCTTTTGTTCTTCTTTCTTCTGTGGGCTTTATCTGTCTGTTCTAATTGTTTCCTCAATTCCTTAATAATTTCCTTGAGTTTAACTACCTTCTGCTTTAATACTTCAACCTTCTTAGCCTTTTTCTTCAATAGTTTATTTTCTTTTTTTAACTTTCCAATTTTCTTATGGATTTTGGCTGATTTCTGTTTATGGGAGGTCTCAAGGCCTTCTTCATTCTGGTCAACAGAAGGTTGTTCCTCTATTCCTTCCAATTGTTCTGTCTGTCCAAGAGGGCTTCTTGTTTCGAAATGGGGTTCTTCCTGTGCTCTGTCCTCAGGAAAAGACATTTCAATATCAAGAAAATCTTCAACTGGTTTTGAAGAGGAGGGTTGTTCTAGGTGTATTTCTGGATTATTTGTGCCTCTTTCAAGTGAGGTTCCCAAGTTTCCCAAAACATGGGCTATTTCTACCTCATAGCTCTTCATAAATTGTTCTATCAGATGTGATAATGTTGGTTGGGTGTCTTCCTGATCATTCCTTTGTGAGGTCTATTCTTCTTGCCTAATTCCTTGAGCATTCTCGCGTGGAGACTGTTCTGTAGAGTTCTGAAGTTCCTCAAGCTGTTTTGTTGTATCCTGAATTCGTCTTCTTCTTCTCCTTGCCTGAATGATGGTTGTAGGGGAAGTTGCTGCTCTCTTCCTCTTTTTTGTTAATGCCTGTGTTTGTGAGGTCTGGGTCTCTGTGATTTGGGAAGGATCTACCTCAGCTTCAGTTTGAGGATATGGGATTTCCCTTTGGGTAGTAGTCTCCTCTGCCTGTCTATCTTCGATTTCCTATGGTGGTTATTCATGGCATAATTTAGGTTGCTCTCATTGTGGAGGTCTATTGGCCTCAATCAGGTTATCCCATGTTAATTGAGTTTGACTCAGTGCCTTAATTGTTATCAGTTTAACTAATCTGTGGTGGCTGATAATAGTAACAGGGTCCTTGAATTTTTGTGTTCTCAGAGCAACCTCATGTAATATGGCATTCAAAAAGAAAGGTATATTAAGTACTAACCGTTGTTTTAAGGCTGCCAACAATTTGAGGTGGCGAGGTCGAATTACGTCATATCGTCCATCACAAGTGATGTACCATTGAATTGCCCCTGCAAGTTCCTTCCATGGTTCTCTGAGGGTACTAGGGTTGAGTCCTTTTCCTTTCTTATCCAATTCTTCCCCAAGGTTTGTGAAGGTTTCCACAGCTTCCTTCAATGCTGTGTATCGTCCTATCCACTGAATGCCTGTATTAGGGAGGCCTGTGACCTCTGCTAAAATTTCCGGGGTGACTGAGATTTGTATGCCCCGCACCATAGAGTTTCCCCCCTGTAGATTCTAAAAGAATTCAAGTGTGAAATTCGTGTCATATCCTTGCAGCCGGTTGAAGTACTCCGTCCACCCCAGCTGATGCAGGATGTCTCTCACTTGCTCTATAAGATTTAGCAAAGTAGGTTCCCTGCGCACACCTCTGCCACCCATTTTGTGAGAAAATATGGACAACTATCGTTCCTGCTAGCAGAGGTGGTTAGACCATCTTTGGAGGAAAAATTACCGAGAATAGCAAATATCAGAGACAACAAATGTATCTAAATGAAGGTATTTATTACAATCATTACTATCTACATTGAGAAGTGTGTCGAGCATCCACTCCCCTTATTAATAGAAAGGTCGACCTCGACCGTCAGCATAGGGAAGAGTAATGAGTGTAGGTATTGGTGGCGAAAAGTAATGATTGTACGGTGGCCACCAATGGGGATTAATGATTTATGTTTGAACAACATATTTAACGGTAATCATTAAATGTTAATCCGTGTTTGTGGAATTGAAAATACCTATACCCAAAATAATGCTTTAAGGATACATGCTCCGAATAAATTAAATCTTGTTTAGTTAAATAATATCCCACATATCATAATGTTGTTACTTTTCCATGTTATTGAATACAACCAAAATGATAACCTCGTGATTGAGTGAAGGAAATCTAGAGAGACGCAACAACTTGGTGTGTTAAGGTAACTTCCATACCACAGGCAAAGCCACTGTTTCCAGCAGGCATCCATAGCCTCGACAGGGTTGCCTTTTAACCCGAAAATGAGCTTGTATCCTTAATACTTGTTTGAATCGTCTTTTCCAAAAAGACCATTATCCTGGTTTGGTAGCCATAGTGATAATGCCACTCACTAGATTGTAACCTAGGTGAATCAAGCCGACTCGTGATGAGACCTCTTGTCCTTTGACAAAAGAGAATGTCAAAGGCCATTGCCCTGGTGTGGTGGCCATAGTGGGAATGTCACTTAGGTTATTATCCTATGATCGTGGTAGGCTGGCTCGTGATGAGACCCCCTATTCTTTGTGGAAAAGAGAAGGAAAGAAAACAAATTTGTTGATAGATGTATAATTTATTTTTTTTTGGGAAAGTTTTTAAGTTTTTCCGAAAAAGACCATTATCCTAGTTTGGTATCCAGATGATGATAATGCCACTCACTAGAGTGTAACTTAAGTGAACAAGTCGACTCGTGATGAGACCTCTTGTCCTTTGACAAAAAGAGAATGTCAAAGGCCATTGCCCTGGTGTGGTAGCCATAGTGGGAATGTCACTTAGGTTATTATCCTATGATCGTGGTAGGCTGGCTCGTGATGAGACCCCCTATTCTTTGTGAAAAAAGAATGAAATTCTATTGATTTATTATATTATTGTATGAAGGGAGGCTCATCTACTCCTTAAGAGTAAGGGATGGCGTAAAGAAGTGTAAGGATGCCAAGTAAAAGTGTGTCGTAGATTCCTTATTAGTTATAAACACGAGGTATCATTTAAGTGTAATATATAAGGGAAACGAAACGAATTATGGTGGTTACAGATTATGAACAAGGTTTAAGATATTTTGAAGGAAGTGATCCAAAAAGCATTTTGATAAGGTATGGGAGATAGTCCACAAAATAATGATGGATTGATAGAAATAATGCTGATGAAAAATTATTTTGATGAAAGTTGTACCCCAAGAGAAAGGTTTAGTGTTTTATCAGCAAGGAAGGAACGACAAAATGAACAATAGGTGTGCAAAAAAAGAATAGCAATTTTTTTGTTCAAAGGAACAACAGGCGCGCAAAAGGAACAACAATTGTTCCATTCAAAGGAACAACATGCGCGCAAAAGGAACAACAATTGTTTTGTTCAAAGGAACATCAGGCGCGCAAAAGGAACATCAATTGTTCCGTTCAAAGGAACAATAGGTGCACAAAAGGAACAACAATTGTTCCATTCAAAGAAATAGCAGGCGTGCAAAAGGAACAACAATTGTTCCGTTCAAACCATCTGAATTTGTAGAAACCTGGTATGTATTTTGCTTGAATTCAAGGTTGATTCCTCATCAACTAAGTTCATTTATGAGTTGGTTTATTTCAAAATTAAGTAATGGATGGTTTTTTAATGTTGTAAATTTCATTATAGTTTCCCAATTGTCGCTGCTAAATCATGACACATTCATTTCTCTGCAGAAGACAGGGTATGGGTAACGAGACGAAGCGGGAGTTCGGAACAAAAAAGTGTGCTAATTGAGTTCATCATGGTTATCCTCCCTAGTTTTGATTTTCTAGAATGATTGTCAAAAATAAAAAGCTAAACAAAATTATATACAATATATACAGTGTCAACATATTTCAATATTTATGGAGTTGGGGTGGTTGGATTACCTTCCCAGCCAATCAAAATTTGAACGGTAGGGTCCTTACTTACCTCCTGGTAGAAAGATTCTTTTGACGGTGGCCGATGATAAAGTCGTAGCTGATGTCCATTGACCCAAAATGGAGATCCGGACCCACCGATGGTGCTTAACGTAACTATGCCATTATCATGGACTTCATTGATTTCGTATGGTCCTAGCCACCGTGTCTGTAATTTTCCCGGAAAATCCTTAAATCTGGAATCATAGAGGAGCGTCCAGTCTCCTTTTTTAAATAGTTTTTTCTTTATATGTTTATTGTGTCAGGTCGATCTCTATTGTTGAATAACGGTTGTGCACTCTACAATAGACTTGTGTGCTTCATCCAATTTGTTGAGTTGCTGAAGGCACTGTTTATGTGCTTTTGTAAGATCCAGTCCGATTTCCTGGGCCATCCTTAGAGTCTTGATTTCAAACTCGATTGGGAAGATGGGTTCTTTGCCATAGACTAAATGGTAAGGAGAGTAGCCAGTGGTATTACACCATGTTGTGCGGTAAGCCCATAAGGCGTTTGGGAGCTCAGAAGCCCAATTTTGTCTGTTTTTTGAGACAGTCTTTGTCAGGATTGCCTCCAGGACTTTGTTGGTGCTTTCCGCTTGCCCATTTTCTTGTGGATGATACAGAGAAGTAATTCTGTGTTTGATATGATAATTATCCAGGGTGGTGGTGATTCTATGAGCTATAAATTGTGACCCCCATAAGTAATTACCTCTCTTGGTAGTCCATAGCGTACGAATAATTTGAAAATAAATTTGATGACTACTTATTCTGTTGCATTTGGCAAGGCTTCTACCTCTACCCATTTAGTCATGTAGTCCGTTGCGACTATAATATAGGCCTTTTGATTTGACTTTGGGTTGAAGGGGCCAACGAAGTCTAGTGCCCATCTCTCAAATGGTTCTGCGACTACTTGTGCTTTCAAAGGCATTTCATTAGCCTGACCTGGTTTTCCCATCTGTTGACAACTATTGTAGGTTTGGACGTATTTCTTTGCATCTTTGAATATTGAGGGCTAATAATAGCCCATCTACAGAATTTTGTGTCCAATCCCGCGGTATGAAAAGTGACCACCATAGGGCTCATCATGTCCAGCTTTTAATATGTCATAGATTTCGTTATCTCGTATGCATCTGCGGATCTGGAGATCAACTCCTGTATGGAAGAGATATTCGTTGATCCAGGCGAATCGTGCGCTACGCTGGACGATCATCTTTCTTTCCTTTGATGAAATATGTGCCGGTAATCTTCCTGCTACCAGGTAATTTTCCACGTTAGCGTACCAAGGTGGCTTTGTAGTAACGACAAACAGATGCTCATCTGGAAATTGGTCTTCGACTGTTAAGGAGCCATCTGTTTTGGGTATGCAGGATAGGAAGTCTGCGACAAGGTTTTCTCTCCTGGGTCGATCTTTGATGGTGATATCAAATTCCTGCAAGAATAACAACCATCGAGTGACCCGTCCATTAGTAATTGGTTTATTAGCTAGATATCTGATAACAGAATGATCAGTATACAGAATGACCAGATAGCCTGTTATATAATGACGAAATTTATTGATGGCATGTATAACAACTAAAAACTCTTTCTCTATTACTGTATAATTAAGTTCAGTTGGATTAAGATTCTTGCTAATAAAATAAATGGCATAAGGTTTCTTCTCCTCCTTCTGTCCAAGGACAACGCCTATGGCAATATCTGATGCATTGGTGGAGATGTGGAATGGTATTTTCCAATTTGCCCCCCTCAACACCGGTGCTGTTGAGATCAACTTTTTGAGTCCTACAAATGCCACATCACACTTGTCAGACCACTGAAATTCTACATTACCATTCAAAGCATGTAAAGGTGCAGTGGTTCTTGCAAAATTTCCATAAACCTACGATAGTATGCTGAAGCGCCAAGGAAACTACGTACCTCAGTTTGTGTGTGTGGTGTGGGTAGATTAAGGGTTACCTCTATCTTTGTTGGGTCTACCCTAATTCCATCTGCAGAGATATAATGCCCTAGTACCACACCTTCTGTCATCATCATGTGACACTTTTCGTGGCTTAAACATAACCTGGTCGCGATACATCGTTCTAGTATTTTCTCCAGGTTATTCAGTGCTTGATCGAAGTCGTCGCCATAAGGAGTGAAATCATCCATATAGACTTCAAGTCCATCACTGATTAGATCGCTGAATACGCTCAGGATGGCCCTTTGAAAGGTGGCTAGAGCGTTACAAAGTCCAAATGGTAATACTCTGCATGCAAAAGTGCCCCAGGGGCATGTGAATGTGGTTTTATCTTGATCTTTTGGGGCAATTTGAATTTGATTGTACCCGCTAAAACCGTCTAGGAAAGAAAAGAATTTCTTTCATGCCAAAGTATCCAGGACCTGGTCAATGAAAGGCAAAGGGAAGTGGTCTTTTTGAGTGGCTTTTTTAAGTTCCCTGTAGTCGACACAGATGCGCCATTTCCCATTTTTCTTTGGGAAGATCACTAGTGGGCAAACCCATCGACTATCTGAGATGGGATATATAAAATTTACATCCAACAGTTTTTGTAATTCTTCTTTAACGATATCCCTGAGGTGAGGATTTAATCTTCTCTGTGGCTGGTGGATAGGTTGGGCTTCTTTTTCAACATAAATGTGGTGTGTATAGAGTTGTGGATCAATACCTTTCATATCACAATATTCCCATGCAAAAGCTTGTTGGTATTTGGAGAGGACATGAATTAAATTTTGTTGTTGTTGTTCATCTAAATTGGCATTGATGTTTAGAGGCCTCTCGGGTGTGATCTCGATGGGTTTACTATTATGAATGAACGTAGTTGGAATTTGTTGTTCCATTAAATATTCCAGCAGGTCCCCCTATGCTTCACAGTCTAGAACAACTTGGAGCATCTGGCAGGTCGGGTTGCTCACGATGGCTGGATTATTGATAAACCCACTGATTACGTCATTCTCTAACTGATTTTTAAGTTTGAGGGCTTCTTCCTGCGTAAGAGGGGCTCGTAAATCCCTCTCTAGGTATCGTGGTGGTGGAAATTGTGGATATACGAAAGTTGGACTAGGTTTAGCAGGAGGATATAAAATAAGGTTCTTCGTGATACCCCCTCTAGTGATTGTCATATTTCCTGTTCGACATCCTATGTACGTATCTGCTGTTGCAAGCCAAGGCCTGCCCAGTATCAATGGACGCCCTTCGAGTCTACCTTTTTGATTGATGATGAGGAAGTCCGTCAAATATTCCCAAGAGTCGACGAAGATGGATATATCATGTAATGTGCCAACTGGTCGAACTACCGATCGGTCTGCCAACTGCAGCATTATTGATATGGGTTCGAAGGAGTTAAAAAATAGGGTATTGCAAGTTTCCATAGTCAGGATATTGATGGCTGTTCCCAAATCAACTAGTGTATTGGGAAAAGAGCAGCCCTGGATCTGAACTGTTACTATGGGATTCCACGGATCTACATATTTAACTGGTTCTTGTCTACCTAAAATTAGATCAGATAAGGCTCCTACCATGCGGACTGTTGATGATGGATTTTTAATTTTTCTGATGGGTTTTCTCCCACATAGCTCTTTGATTGTTTTTGCGTAGATGGGGATGTCCTGAAGAGCTTGCAGGAGTGGAATCTCGATATATAAATTCTTGAGTTCCCCTACAAGGTTGAAGTTGGGATATACGGTCGATTTTGCTATCATCAATCTTTCGGGGAACGGAGGGGAGGGTGTTTCACTCTTATCAGGATCTTGTGATTCGACTGTGTCCCCCCCCAGCTTGATTTCTTCTGTTATTTCCATAGTCGGAGGTGTTATTGTTGGTTGTTTCTCTTGCCCTTGAAAAACATCATTTTCTTCAGGGGAAATTATTCGTCCCGACCTTAATCGTAGTTCACTGCACCCTACCGAGATGATCTCTCCTTCTCCATTTTCCATAATCTGGACAAGCTGAGTCGGTCTGTTATTTGGATTTGGGTGAGGTTGGGCTGGTAGTTGAGGGCGCAATTGGGATTGTGGATTTTGGGACAATTGAATTGGGGCTTGTAATGTAGGCTGAGTTTGAGGGGCCATCCCCATGGGTTGATTGTTTATCCCCACGGGGCGCTGCCAATTATGATTCCAATTTGGGTTTTTGGCAGTCATGTTTGGCCACTATGAAGGGTAAATGTTGTTATTGGAGTTTTTCCAGGATGAGGTGGGATATTGTGAGTTAGGCCAGGTAGAAGTTGTAGTTGGCCGATTTTTCCAAGCAGGGATTGCAGTGGGCTGGTTTTGCCAAGTGGGATTTGTAGGTGGATATTGTTGGGGTTGCCAGTTTTGATTAGTAAACGACTGACCCTGCCATGTGCTACCAGGAGCTTGTTGGTTATACTGTCCGGAGAAGAAAGAGAAAGGGTCCTGCAATGTATTTGGGGGCCGATTCTGCCATTGATGACGCTGATCCATTAGATATAATGGTTCTGTTTCTTCTTCTGCTTCCCTAAAGACAACTTTCAGTCCAGGAAGCGATGGGCATTGTTCCGTGTCGTGATCCTTGGCGCAGATAGCGCAAACCCGAACCATGTCCAAAGGGCAATCCCCTAGGCCATGTTTCCTTCTGCACCTGTGGAAAAATATGGCTAACATTTGTTCTGCTTCTATTTTTTTTTGTTTGGCCTGCAACACATCCAATTGTGTAGTCAGAGTGCTCAAAATCTCTATTTTAAAGTTTTCTAAGAGATTACCAACTTTAGCTTGAGTAACACCCCTGCTGGTAATATTGCCATTTTTGGTGAAGGGGGTACGTATCCCTGATCTGGTCCGTGAACTTCCTCTTGAGCACCTGATGCACAATAAGACAATGTCATCATAAGTTTATTGATAAATATCACCTTTCCCCATTAAATTCAACGTTTCTACCCATTCATCTTTCATACCTTTAATCATAGTTTCCTTAAGTACTTCCCCTGGTAGCGTGCCATAGGGTGATCTTTGTAAATTATATTGAAATCTCTCTACATATTCTTCTAATGATTCATTTTCTTTTGCAGTCATTTGAAAGATTTCATCTTTTAAGTCTTTGGTTCTACAATAATCCTGATATTTTGTCAAGAAGGCTTGTTTCATTTCATCCCATGAGTTTATAGTTCCTCCCCCTAATCCCATGAACCAACGTAGAGCTGCTCCTTTCAAAGTGGAGGAGAACAATTTTAATTTTTTGGGTTCAGAGGTGTAATCATATCCTCTACATAGGACATCAAATTCAAATAAGAATGCGTCCAGGTCGTCTGAGATTAATCCATGAAAGGTTGGCAGGTTTTGTAGGGGAATAGCCTTCATGGGGCATTGGCAATTGGATCAACTATCGGATATTCCAAAGTGGAAGTCTGGGGACATTGTGGATTTGGTTGTGCCATTTGATCGAATATATGCCAGAAATCTTTAGGGATTTCTTGATCCGGATATTTTATTTGAATTGATTGGTTATCTGATCTTCTAGGGGATTTGATTGCACTCCCTCTGTCTGGAATTTCAGGTATGCCTTCTTCTTTTGCAGGAGATTCAAAATTGGGTGGTGGGTCTGTCTTAGTTATCCCACTAGTTTCTCCTTCTCCTTCCTCCAGATTACAAGAGTTTCCCTCTCCTAAAGGGTTGAGGGGTGGAATATCTGTGATCTGAAAACTTAGCTGAGTCCCTTCAGTTTTGCTATGAATCTCGGCATGGGCTGCAGTTGGTGAAGCTGCCACCTGAGGGATTCAGGTGGATCCTTTTCTAGGTCTAATCGAGGCTTGAGATTCTTCTTTTCGGATGATGTCGTCTATTGAAGTACTTCTTCCAGGGAGCATCGAGCCCTAGAGTTTGGTAATTTTTGGTGGAAGGTTTGGTTTTTCAAGATCTTTCTTCTTAGTCATACACACTTCACACAACAAAAAGGAAAAAAATCGAAAAGGAGAAAAAAAAAACACCTATGCAACCTCTTAATGCATCAACTGGAGGTAGGGCGTTGGTATAAGCATGTTAATTATTGCCTGCGTAGGTTCTTACCTTCCGTCTTCAATACCTCACCCTCCAGAGGCACAATCTATGCTACCTTTGACATTCTTCCCCGACAACGGCGCCAAAATGTTGGGCTCTAAAGATGTCTAAAAACAACCTTAGTTTAACATTAATTTATCAACCCGAGGATTCATCTTTTATCTCAAAGAATATCGGCAAAGTCTATGCAGATAGCTTATAGAGGCTAAAATCGTGTAGTGAAAGCATATCTGAGTTTGTCAACAATCAAGTTCCTCAAACATTCATTAAATATTCTAGGGATTGAAATCTAAATCTATGCAAAAGGAAAGGAACTAGCTAATCTATTAAATTCATTCTAAGAGCAGTAATTGAATCTAGATAAAGACTTGTAGGAATTGCTATCATTATGAATCAGAATTGATGAAAAGAAAAAGGCGAATTACTCCATCTATGGAAAGGAACAGAGACTATAATTTAACTGAAAAGATATGACAATCATATTTCTATTGAAAGGAACAACAACTATATTCCAGCGGAAAGGAACAACAAATGTAAAATAAGTAAAAGGAACGAAAAATGCAACCTAAGTAAAAGGAACAACAAATGTAAACTTATGAAAGGAACAACAGATGTGAACTTATGAGGAACCTTCATGCATCAAATCTCAGTAATAGGAATTGGAACAACAATCATTCAATACTTCAGGGAATATCTATTTCTTGCAATTGACATGAAACCATCAACACACTTATGCGTTTGTTAACTACTATAAAAGAGAATTGAATCACAAGACAAAATTTGAGCTGATACAATTACAGATCGAACAATAGCTCCTTCAGACTGGGCCCTTGGTCCTTAGAAGCACTGTTATTTGAAACTCAGTATATAAAAATGGAAAAACTGCTCGAGGCTTCTATTGACTTCATAGTTGGTACAACATTTCTAGAAAAATTGCTAACGCATAGCAATTCTATATTCTCTATTCTTGAGTGCAAAATCTCTCCCTTCTTCAAGATCTATTTACCCCTTATATGTTACAATAATCTAGGTAAATTAAGCTATCTTGAGGATCGAGAGATGCTTAGGATTGCTTTACTATTATAATGAGTAACTCATTTATCTTTAAAACTGCTTTGCGCCATAAAGTCTTGAACTTCCAATAGCTTGCACATCTTCAAGATTCCCCTTGCTATCTTGGGTTCGACAATATTTAACCAATCCTGCAATAAAACCAGACAATTCTAATCATATTTAGAATCTATGTAATCTAATCTCCAACAATCAACGCTAAAGGGTATACTATTTATTTTCTATTCTATTTGCTTCTAGATAACCGAAAAGTCAATCAAAATAATATCATGAAATGTGGGAAAATGGAAGATATTTATACCTTTTTCATAACCTAACGGTCATCCAACAAGAAGAATTAGTAAGGCAGCTGCAAGCTAAATTAAGTTCTATTGAAAACCAGGTTGTAAATATGGCAGTGTTTCAAGCCCAGGCATTGGAAGTGCATCAGAAGCTAGAGGAAGCACAACAAAGCATGTTTTCTAAGGTAGGGATTATCCAAGATTATTTCTAAGAGATTAGTCAATCATTAGAAACTATTGGTTTCAAAGAAAAAGAGGCTACTGCAGCTTGGATCACCTTCCAAAAAGCGGTCGTGTTATCTTCTAAGGAAGAAATATCTGTAACCCCCAAAAATCTTAGATTGACTGTTGAACAACAAGTCAGAGGAGACATACTATTAAAGATGTGGGAGGCTAATATAGCCGAAAGTAAAAGATTGGCCAAAGAAATAAAGGAGAATTGTGAAGAGGCTTTCAAGCTTCTAGATAAAAAATCATTAGGCATTAGAAAGGACGACTGTTCTGGACTACTAGGACAGATCAATGTTATAAAGCATCAACTGAAAATCAAAGAGAACTTAAATGAAGCTCAGGTCAAAATTTCACAGTTGATGCGGATCGACTTTGCCCAAATAGATAGATGGTTGGTGAAACCTGCAAAATTATAGTTACAATCAATAAAATTTTGAGGATAGAAGGATTGAAGAAAGGTTGCCGAAAATTCAAAGGAAGCTGTATCTTTTTGAGGCAAAGGATGTTTCAGAGTCTTCAAGAAGATTAGGACAATTTATAAGCAGGTGTGTCGAGTGTCTCGAGCCAAGTGAAGCAAGTACCTCAAAGAAATAATGAAGCCATACACGCTGCCCGTTATATCGATGTATGTAAGAATATAGAAAAGAAACCCGTGAAACGGTTCAAGTCTTTATTTTGTAACCGTTAATATCTAGGAGTAAGGAAAGTTCCAACCGTCTAGGGTTGGTAACCTTTGTATAAATATAATTTCAAAAGACTTAGAGAAGGCTTTTTCCTGGCCGATTGTAGCAAATAAATTTCTCCTTTACAAGAATTAATGACAAATGCAACCGAAGACTCCATATTCCGTCAATCCTGAGTTATGTGTTCTTCTGTTCTTTCATATTCAACATCATTTCTTATATATCTTTGATGAATGTTCAACTACAACTTAGTACAACATCTACTATGGTTATATGTTACTTGGTCATTTGATTGTTTACATATTTTCCTTTGTGTTCGCTATTAGCAGACACAAGACCCGTGGATTATTTAGATCACCATATCTTTATGCTTCATTAAAGGTTTATTGTCTAATTCCTTCTTTTGTTACAAAGTGAGATTCTTCATGATTAATGCCTCACGTTGTTTAAACAACTTTATGTTTTCTTTCATCACATTCATTATTTTCAATTTAACTCAGATACGGGAAACGACCTTTGAAATTGTTATAGTATTAATTCAAATTTAGGAACTTTTCTCATATAATCTAAAACAGAAACATCAAACCTAAAAAACAATAGATCCTTTAACCTTCCTTTCCTCCATGACTGTACATGTTGCAAGATAGCCCAATATTGAGCCTGGTCTCCCAGATCAGACCAACATTTCTTTAACTTTGTTTAATACTATCTTGGAAATTGCCACCACCCGGGTTGAACTCGAGCGTTCATGGGCAGCCATTGAACAAGACATAAGCGTCCATGAACGATTGCAAGCTAGACAAAGACAACTTAGAAACCAACCATAGCTTCTTTTCCTAAAGAACTATTTTCCTTTTCATTTACCAAAAACCCTCTTTATTTTCGAATGCCTTGACATTATACTTTAAATCCTTAAAGTATAAACTCAGGAACAACATCTTTCTGGCACCGTTGCCCGAGAACAAAGAAACTAAATTATTTTTCCCTGGGAAGAACGACATTGATAATTTATTTCTTTGATAGTGAACAAAGATTGAAAACTTTATAAGGCTACTTCCATCTTTCACTTGGCGGCTCCATGACTAATAAACTGGCTTTTAACGGAAAGAATACCAGGAAGAATCCAGACGACAAACATACTTCGCCTGTATCCGACCCATAATTTTTTTTGAAATCAAGAAGTTACCTTAAATAGACCACTTCATCGACAAATAAGATTTATCAACCTAAATTCACACAGTCGAATACTAAGGATCTACTTGAAAGGTCGAATGCCCCACTCCTTTGCGGAGAACCATCCACCGATAGAATTAAAATCCTAGACCCTGGATTGGTCTTACCTGAATTTAAAACTGAGCCTTTCTCAACTGTTTCTTTCACCAATAAGGGTAAAAGATCTATCTCACTTCCTGCCTCAATTGACATTTCTTCACTTCCCGAAGTTCAGTTTCTCATCTCTCAGAACTTCGACAAATATACTGTATACCTTGATTCGACTCCTGTTGGTTCTCCTGTATTTTCACCCTGTGAGTCTGAAGAAACCAGTCCCTATTTTCCAGGTCCCTCTTTTTCAAGTTTCCTGTCCCTTGACAACCAGTTTCCTGAAAACATCTTGCCCTACTCATCACAACCGAAGGGTTACCACACCCCTTTAAAAGTCCTCCTTATAATATCCAAGTTTCACCCTCTAAATTATTAATGGTTGCGGTCGGAGGAGGTGGGGCCAGGGGTGGTGCCGTAGGCGGTGTCAGAGGAGGAGGAGCAGGTGGTCAAGTACCACTCCCTTGAATATTTTCCAAAGGAGTTGCTAGGTATGCTCCTTTGGTCCTCCCAGTTCCTCTCCATGATCTACCCAAAAATTACATGAAAAATCTGTTGAAATTCATAGGAGAAGGTGATTTAACCGCAACCGAACACATCAATTTCTTTGATCAATTTGCTGAACTCCTTGGTCTTGAACATGAGGATGTTTATTCGAGACTCCTAGTTCAAAATTTTGAAAGACAGGTGAGAATCTGGTTCCAAGGTCTAGCAACAGGATCAATAGGGTCATACGATGAGTTGGAAAATGATTTTATCAGACAATGGGGAGAAAGGAAAGATCATCTCTACTATCTAACCGAGTTTGGGGCTCTAAGAAAGAAAAAATCAGAATCAGTTCTCGAGTTTACCCAAAGGTTTAATAAATTGTATAATAAAATTCCAGCTGAGGTAAAACCTTCCCAACCTGCAGCGAAAGTAACTTTTGTTGGGGCTTTTGACCATGATTTCGATCTGTTGTTGAGGGAAAGGAGATCTGTAGACCTCACTAAAATGCAGGATGATGATTTAGAAATAGATTCAAATATGATGACATCAGGAAAACTTAAAAACAAAATTTGAAACGGGAAATAAAGAAACCAGACGGTACAATGAACAAGCGAGACCCTCTGGATCTGGGAGGTCTTCGAAAGACAAGATGGATGACATGGCGATAATAATTAAAGAATTGTTGAATAATATCTCAAGAATGGAATTGCACCAATCAAAGAATGATCATTTCCCTAGAAAATATTTCAGAAGGATTCCTAACCCTCAAACACAACAAAGATCCATTAAGAACGAGGATCAAAAGATTCAAACCCCCTTCAAAAATGAAAATTTTATAGGAGGAGAAGACATGCAAGATTTTGAGGAGTTAGAAGAAGACATAAGTAATCTTGGCGATGAATGTCAACAACCTTATTTGACGAGACAAGATTATGAAAAATCCTTAAAGACAGAATACAGATCTGAAAATAACAAGAACAACAATATTACAGAAGATTCAACTTATCAAGGAATCACTGATGATATAATGGCCGAACTCCACCAGAAGTACAAGATAAGGCCTAGAAACAAGAATATCACAACCACCCCAGTGAAGAAAATCCTTCCAAGGGGGGAAACTGATGAGGCAGCTTCAAAAGCTTATGAAAAGCAGACTGTTAAAACCAAGACTGTTGACGCACAGTCTACCAAGACAAAGCCAGTAGAAACATCAATCATCAACACAAGGAAAGCGAAGGATCCTGTGGCTGAAACAAAAACCTCGCCAAAAAATAAAACTGAAAAGAAAGGGATAGAAGCTCAAACCACAAAATTTGATAAAACAACGTGAAATTTTAGTCTGGAAAATGAAATTAATAAAATCAAAATCCCTATACCTATTGTCGAACTGGCAAAAAACCCAATATACCGAAAGAAAATTGCTAAAATAATTAATTTTTCAGACAATGAAAGTCAGGCTGACGTTATAAATCTAGAAGATAACAAGCCTAATATAATTTTCGGTCCACATTTTGAAGGCGCTAGAGATACCGTTGCCCCTTTCTATATCATGCTAACTATGCACGATCACCTGCTCCATAATTGCATATTGGATTTTGGAGCCTCTCGCAATGTAATGCCTAAATCCATTATGGATAGACTTGGTCTCGAAATCACTCGACCTTATGGAGATCTGTATTCGTTCGATTCGAGAAAAGTTAAATGTATAGGCATGATAAAAGATTTGGTAGTTAATCTTGCACAGATACTTGTAAAAAGTGTTCTGATGGATGTGGTGGTTGCTGATATACCCCCAAAGTATGGCATGCTGTTATCTAGATCTTGGGGCGCCAAACTTGGAGGATCCCTCCAACTCGACATTACATACGCCACAATTCCGATTTTTGGAGGACAGTTCACACGCTTGTACAGAGAAACGAGGTTAGCGTTCACTGTAAGTGATCCACTGAACCCAAATAACTACCTTGTTTATATTGTTGATCAGGATTTAGGGAATTGTAATCTATCTATTGATGATGATATTGATGTATGTATAGAAGAAAGTTGTACAGAAAAATAAAAAGAAGAAAAAATAAATAGAGATGTATATAGTTCCAAAGTTTGGAAAATGTATTTTGATGGTGCTTCATCTTGTGAAGGAGCAAGAGCTGGAGTACTATTTGTGGCACCTGATGACGAGTTTATTATTCCTTTTTCTTATAGATTACAATGGGACATAGATTATACTAATAATGTATGTCAATATGAGGCTCTAGTCCTATGATTAGAAGCTTCCAGAAAATTAATTATTAAGAACTTAGAAGTCTATGGTGATGCTGAACTGATCATAAAACAAGTTAATTGTCAATACCAGGCTAAACACCCAAGCTTGAGATCTTATAGGAACTGTGCCTGGGATCTAATTGAGAATTTTTTCTCATTGGTTAATGTTCATTACATCCCTAAGACTGAAAATCAATGGTCAGATTCACTGGCTAAAGTGGCCTCAACCTTTGCGCCTCCAATGATTTTCAAACGTAAATACCATATAGAAATGAGACATAGACTTTCCATACCGAATAATATACAACATTGGCAGGTTTTTGAGGATGATGAACAGATCGAGAATTTTTTAGAAATGGTAGATGATTTTGCCGAAACACATGTTGACCAAGAAAACCAGAACGATCTCGCTTGGATCATGCAGGAAGGGGAAGATCCCCAAGAATTTCATGATAAGATTGCTAATCATCGTATGCTTATTTTGAAAAATAATCAGATCCCCAAAGGCCTGATCCTCTTAGAGAGGTTGTTTAATCATGACGACATCCCTTTGATGTCCACTTTACAACCTCAGCCAGAAGAGGTTGAAGATTGCGATATAGGTACCAAAGAAAATCCTAGGTTGGTAAAATTATCTAAGTACCTACCTCCTGAAATAAAAAGTAAGTATGCCGAGTTGCTTAGACAATACAAAGATTTTTTTGCTTGGTCCTATGACGAATTGAGAACTTATGACACTACTATAATGGAACATAAAATTCCTCTGAAACAAGGTGTCAAACATTTTAGGCATAAACTCAGACAAATTAACCCTATATTACTGCCTGTGATAGAGAAAGAAGTGAAGAAACTTCTAGACACCAAGATCATTGTCCCACTAAGATACTCTGAGTGGGTAGCTAATTTAGTCCCAGTAAGAAAGAAAAATGGTGAAATCAGACTGTGTGTAGACTTTAGGAATTTAAATAGATCATCACTCAAAGACAATTATCCATTGCCTAAAATGGATCATGTTTTAGAGAAAGTAGTATGAGATAACATAATGTTTATGATTGATGGTTGTTTAGGCTACAATCATATTGCAGTCCATCAAGATGATAAAGAAAAAACTGCATTCACTACCCCTTGGGGTACCTTTATGTATGACAAAATGCCTTTCGGTTTAATGAATGCAGAAGCAAACTTCCAATGAGCTATGGACATCGCCTTCGTCGGCAAAAGAGATAAGTTTGTTGTTATTTACCTTGATGATCTAACTGTTTTTTCTAAATCTGATGGAGAACATCTAGCACACCTCAAGCAAACTTTCTAAAAATGTCGTAAATTTGGTTTGTCTTTGAATTCCAAAAAATCTCATTTCGCAATGCAAGAAGGTAAGCTCTTGGGCCATATAGTGTCTAGGGATGGAATAAAAATTGACTCGAAAAGGATTGAAGCAATAGATACTATTAATATTCCTAGGAATAGGAAATAAATTCAATCATTTTTAGGGAAATTAATTTTTTTGAGAAGATTCATTCTGAATTTCACTGAAATCGTAAAATTGATTATAGATATGATTAAGAAGGACAGCAAGGTAAAATGGACAAAGGAGGCTAAGGCGTCATTTGAACGTATTAAGAAGGTCATAGGAGAAGCACTAGTGCTGGCAAGTCCTGATTATTTGAAAGAGTTTCTGATTTTTTCCTTCGCTTCTGAACATAAAATTGCAGTCGTACTATTACATAAAAACGATGAGGGTTTTGAGCAGCCTATTGCATTTTTTAGTAAAATTCTCAGAGATGCTGAGCTAAAATACGACATATTGTAAAAACAAGCTTATGCAATGGTGAAATCTCTCAAAGATTTCAGAACTTACGTACTGCATTCAAATATCATTGCTTATGTGCCTACCAGTTCTGTTAAGGATATACTGGTTCAACACAATAATGATGGAAGGAGAGGCATATGGTTAGCTAAAATTCAGAAGTTTGACCTGGAATTTAAACCAACTAAACTTATTAAAGGTCAAGGTTTGGCTAAATTGTTGGCTGAATCAAATTTGAAAGCACTCGGAATAAATCATCTACAAGAGAATGGAGGATTTTTAGAGATAGATGAACTCGATGCCACTGTGCCCACAACTAAAATTCTACAAAAAATCTCTTCTTCAGTTTGGTACCACGATATTGTTTTTTATTTACTAACCCTTCAGTGCCCCAGTGAAATAACCCCATCTAAAGCTAGGACATTGAAGTTACACTCTGTAAAATATTGTATTATAGATGGTAAATTGTATTGGAAAGATACCTTGGGTTTCTTGCTGAGCTACTTGGTTGAATCCGAAACAAAAAAAGTTATAGATGAATTCCACGAAGGAGTGTGTGGAGGACACCATGCTTGGAGAGAAATGAATTATAAAATCTTAAAAGCCGGATACTACTAGCTGAAATTATTCACTGATGTAAACACTAAAGTCAGAACTTGTAATCATTGTCAGTTGTTCACAGACAAGCAGAAAATGCCAACATAACCTCTAGTGCCAATTAAAAATGAAGCTCAATTTCAAAAATGGGGCCTTGATTTTATTGGAGAAATCCATCCACACTCGAGTTCTCAACACAAATGTATTCTGACCGCTACAAACTATTTCACTAAATGGGTGGAAGCTATTCCTACGCGAAACGCAACTGACTCAGTAGTGATCAGTTTCTTGGAGGAAACTATTCTATCGAGATTTCACTATCCTCGAAAAATAGTTACTGATAGTGCTCAAGCCTTCAAGTCCATGGCCATGATAAGCTTTTGCCAAAAATATAATATTGTGCTCGGACACTCCACAACTTACTATCCATAGGGAAATGGATTAGCCAAGTCATCTAACAAAAGCCTGATCACTATTATTAAGAAAGTATTGACCGAAATTAAGAAAGCATGGCATGCACATTTAAAATATGCTTTATGGGCTAACGTGATAGGCACAACACCGTCAATCGGAATGTCTCCATTTCAGATGGTATATGGTACTGACATCATTTTACCGATAAATCTAGCGCTGCTAGCAATGAAACTCTGGCAAGACTCAAAAGAAGAGCCAAATGACATTACCAAGAGGATAATCAACTAATTGAAGTTCAACAAAATAGGGCCGAAGTAAATGTATCCAACATTATATTTTTTTGTAGCTGAGCAGCTCTGATAGCTAGGGTTTTGATCGACGGACTAGGGTTCTGCAGATCTCTCGCGCTGCGGGGGTCTAGCAATGGCCCCAACGGGGCTCATATCTCCCAAGGGAGGAGGGCCGAAAAGCGGCTCTTACAGTCAAGTTACAGCAGGAGGCAAGGATGCTGAGAGGTCTAAGCGGCCGACCTTTGAGCCGCCGCCAGACCTATATTTGAAAATTTTGGAAGAAGGTGCGTTCAAGGACCGAGAAATGGAGATCGACCCTGAGAAAGAAGCTTCTTCCCCCACAACGTCAGCTCCATGGTTGCCTGGTAAGTGTATTCCACAAGCACCACAAGCCCCAAAGTATGTGATTATCTCACCACGCATAAAAGAGCAAAAACAATTCATGAGAGAATTACTTCACCTTGATGCGAACAAAATAAATTAAAACCTGGTAGAACGATAAAGGTTGTTTTGATTACCTTATACAAATCCGAGGACAGTTTTAGGAAAGGAAAACTATTATAATCCTAGCTCGAGATCACCAAATGTTTTAGTTTTGAAGAGTCTTCAAAGTTAAGGATGAAATCTTAAAGTCCTGTTTTCTGTTTTCTCCAGAATGTGTTTCACAGAACAACAATAATGACTCCATTTACCCAATAAAGGCACTCGGTCTACATGTTCTTCTCGTCCCGCAAGGAGACGAGATCCCTAGATGGATCCTATGTTGAAACAAACTTTATATTTTCCTAAAAACCTTAGACTAAAATAAAATTTCATTTTTTTTTGTTTAAATAAAGAAAATCACAAAAAATTGCAATTGGATAATCACCGTCGAAATAAATTCATTCGATCAATCCAACAGTTTAAATGTTTTAGCAGTATGGAGCCGCTTTTGGTTTAAAAAGTCAAAACATTAAAATTTTTTCTTAAGTTTTGGGTTTCAGGGTTTTGCGATATAAGCAGTTTGACATTACAGTGAACCCCAAATTCCCGATACGCGAAGTCACAAAAGGTTGATTTAAAAGAAATTAAATGAAGTTCATAAGAATGATTAAAAAATGTTTAATAGTAATTTAAGCTTATCGTGATTTCGTTTTCGGGTATCCCACCTCAAACGACAACTCAAAATCCCGAAATCTCGTTTAATCACAATTAATTAAAGGTTTAAACATACTTAATATTTTGTTAACCAGTCGCATTTCTGGGAATCGGGGAATTATCATTCATCACGTCCAAAAAAACCCGAAGCATGAACTCCCAAAATGTATTAAGGGCTTAAGCGTGATTATATTAACGTCTAAACAAAAGTTAACAATATTAATTGATTTTTCTCCCTTTCGTTTTTCGGGATTCTTGAATGATATTACATCCAAATTCCCCGATATCGAATCACCGATGTTGAGCAACATTTATTATGGCTTAAAAAAAATATTTTATAGTGTAAGGCACATATCTCTAGTTGTACACTCATTAAAATAAATAAATTCATCGTCTGTAGTAGCACACTTGAAATTAAGGCAGACTGAGGGTAAATGAAGGTTTATATTTCAAATTCCATTCTCACTTTCAACAATATAGCAAGTTTTATTTAAGGAAGCTTACGCCTTCTCTTCTGTAATAGGTACTCGTTGGTTATCACAGGCATCATGGCACCCAGAAAAATGCTAAAGAAGAGTGATGAGGTTGGTGAAGGCTCAAATCCGAACCCAAATGTTTTGTATGATACTACACCACACGTTGTAGATTCGGTCAGGTCCTGGATGCAGATTTGCAAAATCTTGGAGCGCGAAGCCATGAATTACTCAAATGATTTTGAAGACGAAAAGACAGATAAAACCAGAACTAAACTCAGAGTTGTAGCAGAGGCCGAACTTCATAAAGTAGCTACACGACCGAAGCTCATGCCATACAATGACATGATAAACTGGGCTCTGATGAATACCGATGTGCAGACCAGGAGCATCATGAATCATCAAAAGGTCGTCGTCAACTCTTTCAGGCTAGACCACATTCAAGTAATGTACAAGCTATCCTTTGTTTCTAAATATATTTATAATGCCGAATTCGTAGAAGAGTTTCAACGAAAGGAGTGTACAGAATTGGGCCAAACCTATCCAGATATAATTAAAACATGGTGGGGAGTTCCAGCGAAATTTAGAGCTGATTCCCATGGTGTTTGTTCCACCGCATCGTTAAATGAATATATGGTCTATACAACTATGATGTTATGTAGACTATTTGGGAGGAAAATCCCTACCCATTTCCCGGCGGAATGGGTGCCAATTATGCATGAAGTAGCTGAGGGTTTCACTTTCAATTGGGATAAGATTTTATCAGATAACCTAACCAAGGAGATTGTTGAGTACCAAATGACAAAATCAAGAGGCCAACCTACGTATTTTTATATATCTGCATATGTCATGGACGCTATTTGTTATATGACCCCTTTCCCATTGATGAAATGGAGCTGGAACCCTACCTGTGCAGAACCCATCCATTTCTATCACTCTAAACATTGTGAAGAAAAAGTAAAAGATTTCTTTTATGAAATCTATCACTATGTAGTGATTCCTGTGCACCAAATATTGTATGGTTATCCACCTGTTCAGATTTCAGAGAAAATCATGGGAAACCTCAAAACAGTTGCAGATTGGTTCATTGAAGATAATTTATCTTATATCAGAGTCTTCGGATGTTCAATTACCCCTCATGCTCTCCAAAAAACTCTTCCTGACAGACTGGTATGCAGAGAAGTGGCTTACCAAATAATAACATGAGGCATAGGCAAAGAGTTAAAAACATTTCAGAAGAAATTTTGGCCAGTTTTTTCCTATACAAGTTGGGAGGTTCTTACTGCTAAATTTTAGCCATTCCAAAGTAGAAGCTGCAACATTAAAGGACATTAAACTGGTAGATGTTGAGCTAAGAAGGCATGATCCATATCAAATTGTGAGAAATCATCTAGCTCAATGCAATACGAAAACATACGAACATGAAGATTCCCCTTGTGATGACATTTTTAGAGGAATCAGAGCTTATGAGGAGATACTAGATAGAGTCCAGGCATTACCCCCTGACCTACATGCTAGCTTCCTTGCTTTCCAAATAAACAGAAGAAGTGGGTTTCCCAAGATACTACAGGGAGAATTGATAACCCCTCCTTCAGAAAAAGAAAGTGTACCTCCAGGGTTTCTGGTGCTAAATGGCTTTGATCTGTTCTTTTGTTCTTCAATCAAGTGTGTGATCCTTCTAGTCATGAATTCTTTTAACTCTTGCTTCTTCTGGCCTGATCTCTTTCAATCCAAGGTTTTCCTAGTAACATGGTAAATGGGGCGTTGTCCTCAATAAATTTAATAATCTCAAAATCTTCTCTTGTCGAAGTTCCATTTTCACTGATAGGTATCTAAGAAAGCCTTCCACATAGGTTCACCAGTTTTCCTCTGAATAACCCTATCCCTCCTAGTGAAGGAATCATAGCAGGGTTCCCTATAGCTTCCCACATTCTCCCTGTCATAATATTCACCTGTGTTTCCTCATCCAGAACACAGTCAATGTCAAAGTCTCCTATTATGGCTTCAAGGCATTCTTTTTCTTTGAAGATCTCTGGTAATCTGACATGTCGGTGGTCATTCAAGGTTTTTTTCATCTGTAGAAATACTTTATCTGATTCTTTCTGGGATTTTGTTATAGTCTCTGGATCTGTCTTAGGGTTTTCTTGGCTCAGATTTAGTTTTTCAAGCTTAGCAATCATTCTAGGGCAATCCAACACTTCATGGTATATAAATTTACAGCAAAGACAACTAGGTCTTCTCCCAAGGCATTCCTTAGCAAGATGTCCCGGTCTTCTACAACTATAACAGAGGGTTAATCCTCTCTTTCATTTAAATGATCCCCAACCTCTCCTGTACCGCGCACTAGGATCATGGTAGTTAACCTGCAAAAAATTCTTTCTAGGATACTGCATCCATTTGTTAGTCCAACTATTCTTTCTATGCATAGGTATAACATACTTTTCATTATTCTTATCAAATATATTCATATCAAACCTTCTTTCATCTATCAGGGCCCTAGTTTTCAAGCTAGGACATAATCTATCAAACATGCCTAGATTCATACTTTTAGAAGCAAAAATTTCCACTTATCTTACTTTTATAAAGCACCAAGCTTTCAGATCTAAAACTTTTCACTATTCTTACCTTTATTAGAGCATAGAGCTTTCAGATCTTACCTCTTTTAATCAAGAACTCTCACTTTTTCCTCTCTTAGGGCACAAAGCTTCCAGATCTTACCTCTTTTCTTGGCACAGAGCTTTACAGGTCAAGTAGAATGTTGCGCACTAGGGAAACAGATCTATGCACATAGCTTTCATGGTTTCAGATCAAATATTTGGACATAGCTTCTTCTTCCTCAGTTCCCAGCAATCACGGTTTCAGGTCCCGACAACAGAACCATTTGTTGGCATAGGGGCAGACCCAGGGTTCAATGCTACAACAATGCAGCAACAAAACCCTAATTACTAGCCCTTTCAGCAACACCTCTAAAGCAGATGAAGTCTCACCTGAGGTAGAGGTAGGGGTGGTTGGAGGACTCAGATTTCTGTAACCTTAGCTGGGACACAAATCTGTGATTATAACACTTAATGAATCACTAAGCACTGTCAATTCATCAATATCTAACCAATATCTACTCCACAAAGAAAATAGAGCATCACAACCGTCACCCAAATCTAATGTATCTAAGCACTTAGCATAAGTAAAAAGGATCAGATCTAACAGATTAAGCACTAAGCACATTCACCCATGTCAGATCTAGCATTCATATACATCATTATAAGCACAAAGCATAAATAGTTCCATCTAAACACTTAATAATTAACTCATAAACACATCACACATTGCACAGAGTAGAGAAACACATCATATACATGGTTCACCCTCACCCTGGGGCTATGTCCACCAACGCTTCTTCTTTATTATCTCGGTCAAGCTTCTTACAAGCATAGAGCATCCAAGTCTCACTCTGTAGAGGACATGAGATCTGCGCACCTTGCTAGATCCTCCTTCCTTGTGTTACAGCACAAAGCCTTCCACAATCTGTTACAAGCACTTTCACTTAGCTCTGCAAGTCTCTCACAGGATACACAAGGCCGTGTTGATCACACAGATCCAACTACTAGCACTTATCCCTACTTATTGACCACTTACTGCGTTCTTATTACATCGCTTAGATATTTATATATACTTCTACAAAATAGGCCTAAACATGGGTAAAGCCATGGGCCGACATCCCATTCCCGTTACATAATCCCCAAAACCCAAAAAGGACCCAAAAGGGGCCGAGATTCTGTGATCTCCGCTTCATCTTGCACTCCTCCTTCGACAGGCTGTTGAAGTCCCAAAATAGGTCAACATGACCAAGAATCTCCCAAAACTTGGTTAAGGGCCAACACGTTCCCTTCTCGACATCTCCGTAAGTGTCCTTGATTCTTTGTGCCATAGCGCGATCCATAGTTTTTCCAGGGTGAAACTCTTGTGGGTCAAGTCCTTGCATACTCAAGCCCATGATCCGATTGATCAGCGTCATATCAACTGTTATACGGCGATCTAGCCACAAATAACTGCCATGGTAACAAGACATCAATAACTTGACACATGCATTCACCTCCTGGTGTCTTTCGAAGTGGGGAATCTTCATGACGTTCAGGAGGGCGGACTGCGCGAGGTTCTTAGTCCACGAGTGGGGGATTATCTTCGAATTCTTCCCCTTAGTTCTGGTCAGGTACTTATGTGGGGCGAGCATGTTATAGACTTTGCGATCTCCAAGGTTGAAGTCATTGAACTTCAACGCTGCAAGCTTATCTCGGTCTGCTCGAACTACGTGGATCCCCTTCGGGAGTTAGGCAGTGACCAAGGTGTAGTCAAAATATCTAGGTACGTTGTCTCGATTTACTGCGCCACTCAGAGGTGGTATGTAGGCGGGTAATATAGTCGGGATCAATTTGGCATTTGCTAGATCATTCTTGTGCTTGGTTCGATTTTCATCTGATGGTCGGGATGGTTCGGCTCCGTGAGCAGTCGACAAAGAAGCTTGCACCATTCTCGTCGACGAAGCTTGTATTCCTGCAGACATCGACATGACTCTTTCAGTCATGAGATCGATCAGAACCTCTTCAACAACTTTCTCTACATCATTCAACTCATCCGACATACACGCTCGGGCTTAACAATCTTGGGTTCAGAGGGTAACTTAGATACTGCAATAGAATAGACAGCAAGAGCACGATGATCTCTGTGGAAAATCAACTTAGTCCGCGGGTTTAAACTCTCGGTTGGAAAAAGTGTTCTCGGTCCATGGCACAACGGGATAAATAGGTAACTCAGAAACGGGTCGCTTGCAATGGATATGAAGCCTTCATTAACTCTGTTCTGGTTGTTATGGCACAGTCCCAATGGTTGGATGGTGAGCTATCTGTCCATAAATGTCTTTCTATCCATTCAGAGCGTCGATCGAACGGATATATCGTTTCTAACGGCTATATTGCTTCACCCTGGCAGAGTGCCAAGTGACACTATTCTGATATCCCAGTGAAGATCCAATTCTGTAAATTTTCCTTCTGTGAGGTTCCTTCTGGATCTTTCTGCAACTTTTCAATCTTAGCCCTCTTCTTACTTAGTTTTCTAGCCTTCTTTCTAGTGAGCTTCATCTAGGTATTCCTTTTCCCATTCTGATTCTTATCTTCTTTTGACATAGTGACTTAGTGTTGTTGAGATTCTTTCAAGGGTAATATTCTTTCTTTATCTGGGATAGATATTTCAGTCTTTTGTGGGTCCTTTGGCGTTCTTGCAACTTCGACATCTATGTCGCTATTGTTTAATAGCCGTGATATGTTCTCCTTTTCTTCAATCAAGTGTGTGATCCTTCTGGTTATAAAATCTTTTAACTCTTGCTTTTTCTGTTCTAAGACTTCTTCTTCTTCCCTTCTAGCTTGATCTCTTTCAATCCAAGGCTTTCCTAGTAACATATCAAAGGGTGCGTTGTCCTCAACAAATTTAATAACCTCAAAATATTCTTCTGTCGAAGCTATATTGACAGTCATAGGTAGCTTGGTCAGTCTTCCACATAGGGTTATCAATTTTCCTCTGAATAATCCTATTCCTCTCAGTGAAGGAATCATAGCAGGCATTCCTAAAAGTTCCCAAGTTTTTTCTGTCATAATATTCACCTGTGTTTCCTCATCCATAATGCAGTCAATGTCGAAGTTTCCTATTCTTGCTTCAATGCATTCTTTTTCTTTGAAGATCTTTGATAATCTGACATGTCGGTGGTCATTCAGGGTTTCTTTCATCTGTAGCAATACTTTCTCTGATTCTTTCTGGGATTCTGCCATAATCTTGGTTTATGTATCTGCCTTAGGGTTTTCTTGATTTAGATTCATTCCTTCAACTTTAGCAATCATTCTAGAGAAATCCAATACTTCATGGTCCATAGCTTTGCAACAAAGACAACTAGGTCTTTTTCCAGGGCACTCCTTAGCAAGATGTCTCAGTTTTCTGCAACTGTAACAGAGGGTTAATCCTCTCTTTCTTTTAAATGATCCCCATCCTTTCTTGTACTACGCACTAGGATCATGGTAGCTAACCTGCAAACATTTCTTTCTAGGATCCTTCATGCACTTGTTAGTCCAAACATTCTTTCTATGCATAGGTATAACATATCTTTCATTATTCTTATCGGATCTACTCATATCAAACCTTCTTTCATCTATTAGTACCCTAGATTTCAAACTAGGACAAACTCTATCAAACATACCTAGATCCATACTGTTGAAGCAAAAATTTCCACTTGTCTTACTTCTATATATTACAAAGCTTTCAGATCTAAAACTTTTCACTATTCCTACCTTTATCAGAGCACAGAGCTTGTAGATCTTACCTCTTTTCTTGGCATAGAGCTTCACAATTCAAGTGTAATGATGCGCACTAGGGCAACGGATCTATGCACGGAGCTTTCACAATTTCAAGACAAATCTTTGCAGAAAGCTTCTTCTTTCTCAATTCCCAACAATCACAGTTTCAGGTCCCAGCAACAGAACCATTTGTTGGCACAGGGGCAGACCCAGGGTTCAATGCTACAACATCGCACCAACAAAACCCTAACTATTAGCCCTTTCGGCAACACTTGCGAAGCAGATGAAGTCTCACCCAAGGTAGAGGCAAGGGTGGTTACAAGACTCCAGTGTCTGCAACCTTAGCTGGGACACCAATCTATGATAACAATACTTAATAGAGCACTTAGCACCGTCATTTCATCAATATTTAACCAATATCTACTCCGTAGAGACAAAAGAGCATCACAACATTCACCCAGATCTAATGTATCTAAGCACTTAGCATAAGAAATAGATTAGATCTAGCAGATTCAAGCACTAAGCAAGTTCACATAGGTCAGATCTAGCATCCAGGATCATCATAAGCACATAACATGGACAAATCTATTTATCTATATCAAAGCACTTAGCAAGCAAAGACATAAACACATCACAACATCACACAGAGCATAATAACACACTATTTACGTGGTTCACCCCCACCCTGAGGCTACGTCCACCAAATCTTCTTCTTTATTAGCTTCCTCAATCGGTTACATGCATAGAGCTTCGAAAACCCTACTTTGCAGAGGATAGGAGATCTGCGTACCTCGCTAGATCCTCCTTCCTTGCATTACAACACAAAGCCTTCCGCTGTCTATTACAACCACTTGCACTTAGTTCTACAAGCTTCACACAGAATACACAAGGCCGTGTAGATCACATAGATCCAACTATTAGCACTTAGTTACTTTGCGCCCCCCCCCGTTCTTTTACATTTCCTATCTACTTATTTATACATTACAAAATAGGCCTAATCATGGTTAAATCCATGGGCCGACATTCCCATACTCGTTACATTATCCCAAAACCCAAAAAGGACCCAAAAAGGGGTCGAGATCTCGCGATCTCTGCTTTGTTTTGTGCTCCGCCTTAGACAGCCTGTCAAAGTCCCCAAAAATCGGTCAAACAAGACCAAGAACCCTCAAAAATTGGTCAAGGGCCAACATCCCTTGTCTGGACTCAGGGAACTTCATAGAAACATTTATGCCACCTTTGCCATTTTAATTCAGGTTTTACCAATAATACCGATCAACATATTCCTACTCCCGTAAGAGTAGTCACCACTTTGACATAGGGACAATATAATTTTCCCTTGTTGTAATTCATTTAGGGTTTTCAAGTTACAATTTCAGTCTGTAGTCCTTCTCCTCAAGAAGTTAATGCAGATAATAAACAATCCTTTAAAGGTAGAAACACCTTTCAACATGTTCACCTAAATCTCGATATACCAATCCTATGACTGATCTCCAACCCATCCAGGCCTAGTGTTGTAGCCTGCTCTGACAGATAGGGTAGGGTAGAATGTCCTTCCCCTTAAAATTTTTCTAAGAAGAATTTTATTCATCTCTTTCATGAGCCCAAGCAGGTCAAGTATTGTCACCTGCTTTGATACCACTTTGTAATAGACCCGACCCCCTAAGTACCTTTTTAAAGGATGGGGTATTAAAATTTTGCTTCTCTTAACAACCTTAAATCTTCTTTATCAGAGTTTCATCTTCTTCTGCTCGTCAAGAGATTTCCAAGGTCGGTAATTTCACTCAAAACTGAGCTCTGGAACAAAAGCTATGACCTCATGAGGTTCTTGGGTTTACATAGACAACATCTCTCTTACTGTCATGTGGCATCCATGTGATGTTTCGTTGTCAGTGCCAATGGACGTGGCATCACCCAGGTCCTAATGTGGCACTATCCTAACCTGGCACGGTGGAACCCCACTCAGCTCGTCATATTGTTAGTAATGGACATATGTCATCCTAATGGCATCCTAACTACCTTACTGGCAAACCGTGTCATCCACCATACACTTTTCCTTTCCATAGCCCCCATATTCTACCATACTTAGGCACCTTACTATATTCATGGAATCACGGGTGGTGGTCTTGCGGATTCATGGTATATATTCATACTTTTCATGAGCTTGCCCCCAACACTTAACTTATTTTACATTCGCAAACTCGCAAACGCATAACTCTATGCCTCCCCTTCATAAGTCCGTCTGAGAAGTGTCAACATTTAACCATTTTTCCACCTATGCGGACTCGTAGATGTATAATTATGTACCTACCCTTAATAATTTTGTCCGCGAAGTCTCAACACATAACCATTTTTCCATCTACACAGACTCGCAGACGTACAATTATGTACCTCCCCTCCATAATTTCGTCTGAGAAGTCTTACACTTAGATTATTTTATGAGTTTGTAGGTTGGAGGACTCATGGAATCGCGGACTCATATGAGTCCCTCCTCTCTTCTAACACTCAACACTTAGATTATCTTGTGAGTTTTTTGGGTTCACGGTGTTGAAACAAACTTTATATTTTCCTAAAAACCTTAGACTAAAATATTTTTTTTTTTT
>JZKD02S0445113.1:88739-102553 GCA_000966675.3 Picea glauca
GCTTAACCAGAAAGAGATGTGTATTTACTTGGCAACCCGAACACAGTTGCGCGGTAATAGATCTGGTCTGTTTTTAATTTTTTTATGTTTATGTCCCTCAAGGGTTAGGTATTCAAGGGTTCTACAGACAAGGGTTTGCCCTGTGCTATAGCTCTCTGATATACGCGTGAGGTCCAACAGTAGTACTCGGCCCAATATCTCAAGGCACTAACTAAGGAGGATAGACCATACCCTTAGCCGTACTACCCGACTACCCAGGTACTAGAGAAAATCTTCTCGAGTGCTGTTCTCGATGACACTATAGTAGTTCGACGACCGATAGGTTTATCTAAAGAGGGCTTCAGGAAATCTAGGTCGATCCATACACAGGTGTTGTCTGATGCGCTACCACTCGAAGGGGTACCAACAGGGGTTACAAGGGTGGCCAACAGATGTGCGCTTAAGAACCATTTGTATTTCTTGCGTGTATGAATCCCTCAACCGTGGGTTTATGCGCGTAACGACAGATCTCTGTGGTTTAAAGATGCTGGAATATGTCTCTACCCTGAAAACAAATTCCCACAATTTCTGCCAAGGAAAGTGCTTTGATACCACTTGCAAGATACCAGATATAATAAATATTCATAACATAAATAAAATGCTAGAAATGGCAGAATAACACTAATATATCCAACATAATCTCCACAATAACACATAAATGATAGAAGAACAACAACATAAATAACACTTTGATTAAGAAAGCAATGTTCACAGGCCTCTTCGAGGGGGCAACCTCCAATCGAGCAACGCTCTGTTACAATAATCTCCAAGCTAGGGTTTTCATACCCTTGACCCTTATATATACTAAATATGTCTATCAAGAGAAGCATCTAGATGAAGATCCTTCTAGAAGCGGAAGCTTCTATTAGGTCTTCTTACATCCACCTTATTCTATTTTATTGAAAGGCCTTATTAATATTGACCTTTATTGCATCCAAATATATTAGTCTACCTATGTGCGGGTTAGGACCCTAACAAATTTATAAGGCTACTTCCATCTTTCACTTGGCGACTCCACGACTAATAAATTGGCTTTTAACCGAAAGAATACCAAGAAGAATCCAGACGACAAACATACTTCGCCTGTATCTGACCCAGAATTTTTTTTGAAATCAAGAAGTTACCTTAAACATACCGTTTCATCGACAAATAAGATTTATCAACCTAAATTCACACAGTCAAATACTAAGGATCTACTTGAAAGGTCGAATGCCCCACTCCTTTGCAGAGAACCATCCACCGATAGAATTGAAATCCGAGAGCCTGGATTGGTCTTACCCGAATTTAAAACTGAGACTTTCTCAACTTTTTCTTTCACCAATAAGGGTAAAAGATCTATCTCACTTCCCTCCTTGATTGACATTTCTTCACTTTCTGAAGTTCAGTTTCCCATCTCTCAGAACTCCGATGAATATACTGTATACCTTGACTTGACTTCTGTTGGTTCTCCTGTATATTCACCCTGTGAGTCTGAAGAAAGCAGTCCCTGTTTTCCAAGTCCCTCTTTTTGATGTTTCCTGTCCCTTGACGACCAATTTCCTGAAAACATCTTTCCCTACTCAGGCACAACAAAAGGGTTACCACACCCCTTTAAAAGTCCTCCTTATAATCTCCAAGTTTCACCCTCTAAATTATTAATGGCTGCGGCTGGGGGTGGTGCCGTAGGCGGTGCCAGAGGAGGAGGAGCAGGTGGTCAAGTACCACTCTCTCGAATATTTGCCAAAGTAGCTACTAGGTATTCTTCTTTGGTCCTCCCAGTTCCTCTCCATGATCTACCTGAAAATTACATGAAAAATCTGTCAAAATTCACAGGGAATGTGATTTAACCGCAACCGAACACATAAATTTCTTTGATCAATTTGCTGACATCCTTGGTCTTGAACATGAGGATGTTTATTTGAGACTCCTAGTTCAAACTTTTGAAGGACAAGTGAGAACCTAGTTCCGAGGTCTAGCAACAGGATCAATAGGGTCATACGATGAGTTGGAAAATGCTTTACTACTTAACCGAGTTTGGGGCTCTGAGAAAGAAAAATTCAGAATCAGTTCTCGATTTTACCCAAAGGTTTAATAAATTGTATAATAAAATTCCATCCGAGGTAAAACCTTCCCAACCTGTAGTGAAAGTAACTTTTGCTGGGGCTTTTGACCCTTATTTCGCTCGATTGTTGAGGGAAAGGAGATCTACAGACCTCACTAAAATGCAGGATGATGCTTTAGAAATAGATTCAAATATGATGGCAACAGGAAAGTTAAAAACAAAATTTGAAACGGGAAATAAAGAAACCAGACAGTACAGAGAACAAGCGGGACCCTTTGGATCTGGGAGGTCTTCGGAAGACAAGATGGATGACATGGCGAGAATAATTAAAGAATTGTCGAATAATATCTCAAGATGGAATTGGACCAATCAAAGAATGATCATTTCCCTAGAAAGGATTTCAGAAGGAATCCTAACCCTCAAACACAACAAAGACCCATTAAGAATGATGATCAAAAGATTCAAACCCCCTTCAAAAATGAAAATTTTATAGGAGGAGAAGACATACAAGATTTTGAGGAGTTAGAAGAAGACATAAGTAATCTTGGCGATGAATGTCAACAACCTTATTTGACGAGACAAGATTATGGAAAATCCTTAAATACAGAATAAGATCTGAAAATAACAAGAACAACAATATTACAGAAGATTCAGCTTATCAAGGAATCACTGATGATATAATGGCCGAACTCCACCAGAAGTACAATCTAAGGCCTAGAAACAGGAATATCACAACCACCCTAGTGAAGAAAATCCTGCCAAGGGGGGAAACTGATGAGGCAGCTTCAAAAGCTGCTGAAAAGCAGACTGTTAAAACCAAGACTACTAGCTCACAGTCTACCAAGACAAAGCCAGTAGAAACATCAATCATCAACACAAGGAAAGCGGAGGATCCTGTGGTTGAAACAAAAACCTCGCCAAAAAATAAAACTGAAAAGAAAGGGATAGAAGCTCAAACCACAGAATTTGATAAAACAACGTGAAATTTCAGTCTGGAAAATGAAATTAATAAAATCAAAATCCCTATACCTCTTGTCAAACTGGCAAAAAACCCAATATACTGAAAGAAAATTGCTAAAATAATTAATTTTTCAGACAATGAAAGTCAGGCTGACGTTATAAATCTAGAAGATGACAAGCCTAATATAATTTTCGGTCCACATTTCGAAGGCTCCAGAGATACCGTTGCCCCTTTCTATATCACGCTAACTGTGCACGATCACCTGCTCCATAATTGCATGTTGGATTTCGGAGCCTCTCACAATGTAATGCCTAAATCCATTATGGATAGACTTGGTCTCGAAATCACTCGACCTTATGGAGATCTGTATTCGTTCGATTCAAGAAAAGTTAAATGTATAGGCATGATAAAAGATTTAGTAATTAATCTTTCACAGATACCTATAAAAAGTGTTCTGATGGATGTGGTGGTTGCTGATATACCCCCAAAGTATGGCATGCTATTATCCAGATCTTGAGGTGCCAAACTTGGAGGATCCCTCCAACTCGACATTACATATGCCACAATTTCGATTTTTGGAGGACAGTTCACATGCTTGTACAGAGAAATGAAGTTAGCATTCATTGTAAGTGATCCACTGAACCCAAATAACTACCCTGTTTATATTGCTGATCATGATTTAGGGAATTGTATTCTGTTTATTGATGATGATATTGATGTATGTATAGAATAAAGTTGTACAAGAAAAGAAAAAGACGAAAAAATAAATAGAGATGTATATAGTTTTGGAGTTTGGAAAATGTATTTTGATGGTGCTTCATCTTGTGAAGGAGTAGGAGCTGCAGTGCTATTTGTGGCACCTGATGACGAGTTCATTATTCCTTTTTATTATAGATTACAGTGGGAAATATATTATACTAATAATGTATGTGAATATGAGGCTCTAGTCCTATGATTAGAAGCTGCCATAAAATTAAAGATTAAGAACTTATAAGTCTATGGTGATGCTGAACTGATCATAAAACAAGTTAATCGTCAATACCAGGATAAACACCTAAGGTTGAGATCTTATAGGAACTGTGCCTGGGATCTAATTGAGAATTTTTTCTCATCGATTAATGTTGATTACATCCCTAGGACTGAAAATCAATAGGCAGATTCACTGGCTAAAGCGACCTCAACCTTTGCGCCTCCAACGGTTTTCAAACTTAAATACCATATAGAAATGAGACATAGACCTTCCATACTGAATAATATACAACATTGGCAGGTTTTTGAAGATGATGAACAGATCAATAAATTTTTAGAAATGGTAGATGATTTTGCCGAAACACATGTCGACCAAGAAAACCAGAACAATCCTGCTTGGATCATGCAAGAAGGGGAAGATCCCCAAGAATTTCAAGATAAGATTGCTAATCATCGTATGATTATTTTGAAAAATAATCAGATCTCCAAAGGCCTGATCCCCTTGGAGAGGTTATTTAATCATGAAGACATCCCTTTGAAGTCCACTTTACAACCTCAGCCAGAAGAGGTTGAAGATTGTGATATAGGTACCAAAGAGAATCCTAGGTTGGTAAAATTATCTAAGTACCTACCTCCTGAAATAAAAAGTAAGTATGCCAAGTTGCTTAGACAATATAAATATGTTTTTGCTTGGTCCTATGATGAATTGACAACTTATGACACTACTATAATGGAACATAAAATTCCTCTGGAACAAGGTGTCAAACCTTTTAGGCAGAAACTCAGAGAGATTAACCCTATATTACTGCTTGTGATAGAGAAATAAGTGAAGAAACTTCTGGACGCCAAGATCATTGTCCCACTAAGATACTCTGAGTGGGTAGCTAATTTAGTCCCAGTAAGAAAGAAAAACGGTGAAATCAGATTGTGTAGACTTTAGGAATTTAAATAGATCAGCACTCAAAGACAATTATCCATTGCCTAAAATGGATCATGTTTTAGAGAAAGTTGTAGGAGCTAACATAATGTCTATGATTGATGGTTGTTCAGGGTACAATAAAATTGTAGTCCGTCAAGATGATAAAGAAAAAACTGCGTTCACTACCCCTTGGGGTACCTTTATGTATGACAAAATGGCTTTCGGTTTAATGAATGCAGGAGCAACCTTCCAACGAGCTATGGACATCACCTTCGTCAACGAAAGATAATTTTGTTGTTATTTACCTTGATGATCTAACTGTTTTTTCTAAATCTGATGCATAACATCTAGCACACCTCAAGCAAACTTTCGAAAAATGTCGTAAATTTTGTTTGTCTCTGAATTCCAAAAAATCTCATTTCTCAATGCAAGAAGGTAATCTCTTGGGCCATATAGTGTCTAGGGATGGAATCAAAATCGACCCGAAAAGGATTGAAGCAATAGATACTATTAATATTCCTAGGAATAGGAAATAAATTCAATCATTTTTAGGGAAAATAATTTTTTTGAGAAGATTCATTCTGAATTTTGCTGAAATCGTAAAATTGATTACATATATGCTTAAGAAGGACAATGATGTAAAATGGAAAAAGGAGGCTAAGGTGTCATTTGAACGTATTAAGAAGGTCATAGGAGAAGCACCAGTGCTGGAAAGTCCTGATTATTTGAAAGAGTTTCTGATTTTTTCCTTTGATTCTGAACATACAATCGTAGCCGTACTATTACAGAAAAACGATGAGGGTTTTGAGCAGCCTATTGCATTTTTTAGTAAAAGTTTCAGATATGCTGAGCTAAAATATGACATATTGTAAAAACAAGCTTATGCAATGGTGAAATCTCTCAAAGCTTTCAGAACTTACGTACTGCATTCAAAGATCATTGCTTATGTGCCTACCAGTTCTGTTAAGGATATACTGGTTCAACCCAACAATGATGGAAGGAGAGGCAGATGGTTAGCCAAAATTCAGGAGTTCAACCTAGAAGTTAAACCAAATAAACTTATTAAAGGTCAGGGTTTGGATAAATTGTTGGCTGAATCAAATTTAAAAGCACTCAGAATAAATCATCTACAAGAGAATGAAGGATTTTTAGAGATAGATGAACTCGATGCCACTGTGCCCACAACTGAAATTCTACAAAAATTCTCTTCTTTAGTTTGGTACCACGATATTGTTTCTTATTTACTGAACCTTCAGTGCCCCAGTGAAATAACCCCATCTAAAGCTAGGAAATTGAAGTTACACTCTATAAAATATTGTATTGTAGATGGTAAATTGTATTGGAAGGATCCCTTGGGTTTCTTGCTGAGCTGCTTGGTCAAATCCGAAACATAAAAAGTTATAGATGAATTCCACGAAGGAGTGTGTGCAGGACACCATGCTTGGAGAGAAACGACTTATAAAATCTTAAAATCTGGATACTACCGGCTGATATTATTCACTAATGTAAACACTAAATTCAAAACTTGTAATCCTTGTCAGTTGTTCACAGGCAAGCAAAAAGTCCTGGCATTACGTTTAGTTCTAGTTAAAACTGAAGCTCCATTTCAGCAATGGGGCCTTGATTTTATTGGAGAAATAGATCCATACTTGAGTGCTCAACACAAATGGATTCTGACTGCTACAAATTATTTCACTAAATGGGTGGAAGTTATTCCTACGCGAAACACAACTGACTCAGTAGTGATCAGTTTCTTGGAGGAAAATATTCTATCGAGATTTGGCTGTCCTCGAAAAATAGTTACTGATAATGCTCAGGCTTTCAAGTCCATGGCCATGATAAGATTTTGCCAAAAATATAATATTGTGTTGGGACACTCCACAACTTACTATCCACAGGGCAATGGATTAGCCGAATCATCTAACAAAAGCCTGATCACTATTATTAAGAAAGTATTGACCAAAAATAATAAAGCATGGCATGTACATTTAAAATATTCTTTATGGTCTAACATGATAGGCACAAAACGGTCAGTCAGAATGTCTCCATTTTAGATGGTATATGGTACTGATGTCATTTTACCGATAAATCTAGCGCTGCCAGTAATGAAACTCTGGAAAGACTCAAAAGAAGAGCCAAATGACATTACCAGGAGGATAAATCAACTAATTGAAGTTCAACAAAATAGGGCCGAAGTAGATGAAAAACTATAGAAATATCAAGATAATATGAAAGCCTTATTCGACCAAAAAGCTAAAGACAGGGAATTCCTTCCTGGTGATTTGGTTCTAAAATGGGAAGCCAGAAAAGAGGATGTTGGTAAACATGGTAAGTTTGATCAGATCTGGTGCGGCCCATACAAAATTACAGCGTCTGAGGGAAAGAATTTGTTTTTATTAGAGAATCTCGACGGAAAGATTCTTAACGCCCCTATCAATGGGCGGTACCTCAAACACTTCATGCAGTAATATTTTTATGAACTCTCATTGTACATACCGGTTTGTTTTCATGTTTTTTTTATAGTTACCTTTCTTTCGGTAATTTTTATTTAAAAAAATAAAAAAAATAATATATATATATGAAAAATAAGCATTAAAAGAAATTTAATGAAAAGTTTCAAGAGTTGAGTAAGAAGCTTGTTAAGAGTAATTGTATCTACAACAGAATATCTGAAACCCCTTTCTTTTCCTTGTCTATGATGAAGCTTTTTCTTCACCTAATCCTTGATATCTTCCTGTAAGCTTCATGGAGGAGAAAGGTCTCACCTCAACTTTGGAAACTCATAAAATAACCTTCAAAATGAGAATAGGTAAAGGTTTTATAGTTCCTCTAACTTTAGCTGAACCGAAAGTATGTCTAGGTTAATCCTAACTCTCTTAATCATTCTAATAGGATTAAGCTGATTAGTTTCTCTCAAGGAAAGTCCCTGAAAAATATAATAAGAACTCCCCTTGAGAATTTCCCTGAAAGCGAAGATGTTTTAAGGTCAAAAGAGGATTAGTCCAGAGCAATTAAAGTGAGTGGACAAACCTCTGTTGTTAAATTATAAACATATATTTTCCTGGGTATATTACATACCGATTGATTGCCCCCACTTCATGTTTTGAAACAAGGCAGATGGTGAAAGGAAATTCATTAAATGATTGCCCCCATCTAGTCCAAGAGAGATGATGAAAGGAAATTCATTAAATTATTGCCCTCATCTCAGCATTTAAAGGCTAAAATACTAATTGAAGTGGTGAAAGGAAATTCAATGTGGGAAGTCTGATAACTTCACTAGGGTACTGAACAAGCTCGCTGGCAGTGAAGAAATGTCTACATATCTGATAGGCTATTATACATGAATTACAAGATGCTCTGGTAACTATTTCTCTTTTCGGCTAGATCTACATTCTAAGCTTCTGGGATTTCCTAACTTAAAACATTGGAATTACTTCACCTTGATGCAAACAAAATCAATTAAAACCTGGTAGAACGATAAAGGTTGTTTTGATTACCTTATACAAATCCGAGGTCAGTTTTAGGAAAGGAAAACTATTATAATCCTAGCTCGATATCACCGAATGTTTTAGTTTTGAAGAATCTTCAAAGTTAAGGATGAAATCTTAAAGTCTTGTTTTGTGTTTTCTTCAGGATGTGTTTAACACAACTGCAATAATGACTCCATTTACCCAATAAAGACACTCGGTCTACATGTTATTATCGTCCTGCAAGGAGATGAGATCCCTAGATGGATCCTATGTTGAAACAAACTTTATATTTTCCTAAAAACCTTAGACTAAAATAAAATTTCATTTTTTTTTGTTTAAATAAAGAAAATCACAAAAAATTGCAATTGGATAATCACTGTCGAAATAAAGTCATTCGATCAATCCAACGGTTTAAAGGTTTTAGTAGTATGGAGCGGCCTTTGGTTTAAAAAGTCAAAACATTAAAACTTTTACTTAAGTTTTGGGTTTCGGGGTTCTGCGATATAAGCAATTTGACATTACAGTGAACCCCAAATTCCCGATACGCGAAGTCACAAAAGGTTGATTTAAAAGAAATTAAATGAAGTTAATAAGAATGATTAAAAAATGTTTCATAGTAATTTAAGCTTATCGTGATTTTGTTTTCGGGTATCCCACCTCAAACGACAGCTCAAAATCCCAATGTGTAAATCCCGAAATCCCGTTTAATCGCAATTAATTAAAGGTTTAAACATACTCAATATTTTGTTAACCAGTCGCATTTATGGGAATCGGGGAATTATCATTCATCACGTTCAAAAAAACCCGAAGCATGAAGTCCCGAAATGTATTAAGGGCTTAAGCGTGATTATATTAACGTCTAAACAAAAGTTAACGATATTAATTGATTTTTCGCCCTTTCGTTTTTTAGGATTCTTCAATGATATTACATCCAAATTTCCCGGTATCAAATTTGTTCTTCAATCAAGTGTGTGATCCTTCTAGTCATGAATTATTTTAACTCTTGCTTCTTCTGGCCTGGTCTCTTTCGATCCAAGGTTTTCCTAGTAACATGGTAAATGGGGTGTTGTCCTCAATAAATTTAATAATCTCAAAATATTCTTCTATCGAAGTTCCATTTGCACTCATAGGTATCTGAGCAAGCCTTCCACATAGGTTCACCAGTTTTCCTTTGAATAACCATATCCCTCCTAGTGAAGGAGTCATAGTAGACTTCCCTATAGCTTCCCACGTTCTCTCTGTCATAATATTCACCTGTGTTTCCTCATCGAGAACACAGTAAATGTCGAAGTCTCTTATTCTGGCTTCAAGGCATTCTTTTTCTTTGAAGATCTCTGGTAATATGACATGTCAGTGGTCATTCAAGGTTTCTTTCATCTGTAGCAATACTTTATCTGATTCTTTCTGGGATTCTGTTATAGTCTTTGGATCTGCCTTAGGGCTTTCTTGAATCAGATTCATTCTTTCAAGCTTAGCAATCATTCTAGGGCAATCCAACACTTCATGGTCTATAGCTTTACAACAAAGACAATTAGGCCTTCTCTCAGGGCATTCCTTAGCAAGATGTCCCGGTCTTCTGCAACTGTAACATAGGGTTAATCCTCTCTTTCGTTTAAATGATCCCCAACCTCTCCTGTACTGCGCACTAGGATCATGGTAGTTAAACTGCAAAAAATTCTTTCTAGGATCATGCATCCATTTGTTAGTCCAACTATTCTTTCTATGCATAGGTATAACATACTTTTCATTATTTTTATCAGATCTATTCATATCAAACCTTATTTCATCTATCAGGGCCCTAGTTTTCAAGCTAGGACATAATCTATCAAACATACCTAGATTCATACTTTTAGAAACAAAAAATTCCACTTATCTTACTTTTACAAAGCACCAAGCTTTCAGATCTAAAACTTTTCACTATTCTTACCTTTATCAGAGCACAGAGCTTTCAGATCTTACCTCTTTTAATCAAGAACTCTCACTTTTTCCTCTCTTAGGGAACGAAGCTTCCGGATCTTACCTCTTTTCTTGACACAGATATTTACAGGTCAAGTAGAATGCTACGCACTAGGGCAATAGATCTATGCACAGAGATTTCACGGTTTCAGATCAAATCTTTGCACAAAGCTTCTTCTTCCTCAGTTCCCAACAATCACAGTTTCAGGTCTCGACAATGGAACCATTTGTTGGCACAGGGGCAGATCCAGGGTTCAACACTACAACAACATAGCATGAAAACCCTAAGTACCACCCCTTTCCGCAACACCTGCGGAGCAGATGAAGTCTCACCCGAGGTAGAGGCAGGGGTGGTTGCAGGACTCAGATGTTTGCAACCTTAGCTGGGACACAAATCTTTGATTATAACACTTAATGAAGCACTATGCACTATTAGTTCATCAATATCTAACCAATATCTACTCCACAGAGAAAACAGAGCATCGTAGCCGTCACCGAGATCTAATGTATCTAAGCACTTAACATAAGTAAAAAGGATCAGATCTAACATATTAAGCACTAAGCACATTCACCCATGTCAGATCTAGCATTCATATACATCATTATAAGCACAAAGCATAAATAGTTCCATCTAAACACTTAATAATTAACTCATAATTAAATAGTTTAGTCATGAGATCGATCATAACCTCTTCAATAGCTTTATCTACAATGTTCAACTCATCCGACATATATGCTCGGGGTTAACAATCTTGGGTTCAGAGGGTAACTTAGATACTACAATAGAATAGACAGCAAGAGCGTGATGATCTCTGTGGAAAATCAACTTAGTCCGCGGGCTCAAACTCTCGGTTGGAAAAAGTGTTCTCGGTGCATGGCGCAACGGGATAAATTGGTAACTCAGAACCGGGTCGCTTGCAATGGGTATGAATCCTTCATTAACTCTGTTCTGGCTGTTATGGCATAGTCCCAATGGTCAGATGGCGAGCTGTCTGTCCATAAATGTATTTCTATCCATTCGGAGCGTCGGTCGAACGGATATATCGTTTCCAACGACTATATTGCTTTGCCCTGGCGAAGTGCCAGGTGACGCTGTTTTGATATCCCGACGAAGCTCCAATTCTGTAAATTTTCCTTCTGTGAGGTTCCTTCTAGATCTTTCTGCAACTTTTCAATCTTAGCCCTCTTCTTACTTAGTTTTCTAGCCTTCTTTCTAGTGAGCTTCGTCTCAGTATTCCTTTTCCCATTCTGATTCTTATCTTCTTTTGACATAGTGACTTCGCATTGTTGAGATTCTTTCAAAGGTAATATTCTTTCTTTATCTGGGATAGATATTTTAGTCTTTTGTGGGTCCTTTGGTGTTCTTGCAACTTCAAAATCTATGTCGATATTGTTCAATAGCTGTGATCTGTTCTCTTGTTCTTCAATCAAGTGTGCGATCCTTCTGGTTATAAAATCTTTTAACTCTTGATTTTTTTGTTCTAAGACTTCTTCTTCCCTTCTCGCTTGATCTCTTTCAATCCAAGGCTTTCCTAGTAACATAGCAAAGGGTGCATTGTCCTCAACAAATTTAATAACCTCAAAATATTCTTCTGTCGAAGCTCTATTGACAGTCATAGGTAGCTTGGTCAGTCTTGCACATAGGGTTTTCAATTTTTCTCTTAATAATCTTATTCCTCTCAGTGAAGGAATCATAACAGGCTTTCCTAAAAGTTCCCAAGTTTTTTTGGTCATAATATTCACCCGTGTTTTCTCATCCACAATGCAATCAATGTCGAAGTCTTCTATTCTTGCTTCAATGCATTCTTTTTCTTTGAAGATCTCTGATAATCAGACATGTCGGAGTTCATTCATGGATTATTTCATATGTAGCAATACTTTCTCTGATTCATTTTGGGATTCTGCCATAATCTTGGTTTCTGGATCTGCCTTAGGGTTTTCTTGATTCAGATTCATTCTTTCAACTTTAGCAATCATTCTAGGGAAATTCAATACTTCATGGTCCATAGCTTTGAAACAAAGACAACTAGGTCTTATTCCTAGGCACTCCTTAGCAAGATGTCTCAGTTTTCTACAACTTTAACAGGGGGTTAATCCTCTCTTTCTTTTAAATGATCCCCAACCTTTCTTGTACTGCGCACTAGGATCATGGTAGCTAACCTGCAAACATTTCTTTATTGGATCCTTCATACACTTGTTAGTCCAAACATTCTTTCTATGCATAGGTATAACATATCTTTCATTATTCTCATCAGATCTACTCATATCAAACCTTCTTTCATATACTAGTACCCTATATTTCAAACTAGGACAGACTTTATCAAACATACCTAGATCCATACTGTTGAAGAAAAAATTTCCACTTGTCTTACTTCTATAGATCACAAAGCTTTCAGATCTAAATTTTTTCACTATTCTTACCTTTATCAGAGCACAGAGCTTGCAGATATTACCTCTTTTCTTGGCACAGAGCTTCACAAGTCAAGTAGAATGATGCACACAAGGGAAACATATCTATGCATGGAGCTTTCATAATTTCAAGACGAATATTTGCACAAAGCTTCTTCTTTCTCAATTCCCAGCAATCACAGTTTCAGGTCCCATCAACAGAACCATTTTTTGGCACAGGGGCAGACCCAGGGTTCAATGCTACAACATCGCACCAACAAAACCCTAACTATCGGCCCTTTCGGTAACACCTGTGAAGCAGATGAAGTCTCACCCGAGGTAGAGGCAGGGGTGGATGCAAGACTCCAGTGTCTGCAACCTTAGCTGGGACAATGATCTGTGATAACAATACTTAATAGGGCACTTAGCACCGTTAGTTCATCAATAGTTAACTAATATCTACTCCGCAGAGACAACAGAGCCTCGAAAACCCTACTTCACAGAGGACAAGAGATCTGCACACCTCACTAGATCCTCCTTCCTTGCATTACAACAGAAATATTCCACTGTCTATTACAACCACTTGCACTTAGCTCTGCAAGCTTCACACAGAATACACAAGGCCGTGTAGATCACACAGATCCAACTATTAGCACTTAGCTACTTTTCCCCTCCGCCCTCTTTTACATCGCCTATCTACTTATTTATACATTACAAAATAGGCCTAAGCATGGTTAAATCCATGGGCCGACATTCCCATACCCGTTACATTATCCCAAAACCCAAAAAGGACCCAAAAAGGGGCCGAGATACCATGATCTCTGCTTTGTCTTGTGCTCTGCCTTTGACAACCCGTCGAAGTCCCCAAAAATGGGTCAAACAAGACCAAGAACCCTCAAAACTATTGAAATTACTAAGACAACTGAGACGGGGGGTGAATCAGTTGTTACTGTGCTTAAACAATTTTAAATCTATTAAACCATTCTTAATCTTTCTTCAAGTGATCATCAATATTATACAACATATGGACAACATAAACAATGAGCATCAGTCACACATAAGATATACACA
>JZKD02S0445113.1:110408-128557 GCA_000966675.3 Picea glauca
CCTTAAATCTTCTCTATCAGAGTTCCATCCTCTTCTTCTTGTCAAGAGATTTCCAAGGTCGGTAATTTCACTCAGAACCGAGCTCTGGAACAAAAGTTATGACCTCATGAGGTTCTTGGGTTTACATAGACAACTTCTCTCTTACTGTCATGTGGCATCCACGTGATGTTTCATTGTCAGTGCCAAAAGACGTGGCATCATCCAGGTCCTAACGTGGCACTATCCTAACCTGACACGGTGGAACCCCACTCAGCTCGTCATATTGTTAGTAATGGACATATGTCATCCTAATGGCGTCCTAGCTACCTTACTGGAAAACCGTGTCATCCACCATACAGTTTTCCTTTCCATGGCCACCATATTCTACCATACTTAGGCACCTTACTGTATTCATGGACTCGCGGGTGGAAGTCTTGCGGATTCATGGTATATATTCATACTTTTCATGAACTTGCCCCCAACACTTTACTTGTTTTACATTCGCAAACTCGCGAACGCATAACTTTGTGCCTCCCCTTCATAAGTCTGTCTGAGAAGTCTCAACACTTAACCATTTTTCCAGCTACGCGGACTCGCGGACGTATAATTATGTACCTACCCTTCATAAGTTCATCTGAGAAGTCTCAACACATAACCATTTTTCCATCTACGCAGACTCACAAACGTACAATTCTGTACCTCCCCTCCATAATTTCGTCTGAGAAGTCTTACACTTAGATTATTTTGTGAGTTCGTAGGTTGGAGGACTCATGGAATTGCGGACTCATATGAGTCCCTTTCTCTCTTCTAACACTCAACACTTAGATTATTTTGTGAGTTTTTCGGGTTCACGTTGTTGAAACAAACTTTATATTTTCCTAAAAACCTTAGACTAAAATAAAATTTCGTATTTTTTTGTTTAAATAAAGAAAATCACAAAAAATTGCAATTGGATAATCACCGTCGAAATAAAGTCATTAAATCAATCCAATGGTTTAAAGGTTTTAGCAGTATGGAGCCGCCTTTGGTTTAAAAATTCAAAACATTAAAATTTTTTCTTAAGTTTCGAGTTTCAGGGTTCTGTGATATAAGTAGTTTGACATTACAGTGAACCCCAAATTCCCGATACGCGAAGTCACGAAAGGTTGATTTAAAAGAAATTAAATCAAGTTAATAAGAATGATTAAAAAATGTTTAATAGTAATTTAATCTTATCGTGATTTCGTTTTCGGGTATCCCACCTCAAACGACAGCTCAAAATCCCGATGTGTAAATCCCGAAATCTCGTTTAATCGCAATTAATTAAAGGTTTAAACATACTTAATATTTTGTTAACCAGTCACATTTCTGGGAATCGGGGAATTATCATTCATCACGTCCAAAAATCCCCGAAGCATGAATTCCCAAAATGTATTAAGGGCTTAAGCGTTATTATATTAACGTCTAAACAAAAGTTAACGATATTAATTGACTTTTCGCCCTTTCGTTTTTCATGATTCTTCAATGATATTACATCCAAATTTCCTGGTATCGAATCATCGATGTTGAGCAACATTTATTATGGCTTAACGGAAATGTTTTATAGTGTAAGGCGCATATCTCCAGTTGTACTCTCCTCATTAAAACAAATAAATTCATCATCCGTAGTAGCACACTCAAAATTAAGGCAGACTGAGGGGATATAAAGGTTTATATTTCAAATTCCATTCTCACTTTCAACAAAATAACAAGTTTTATTCAAGGAATCTTACTCCTTTTCTTTTGTAACAGGTACCCGTTGGTTATCACAGGCATCATGGAACCCAGAAAAATGCTAAAGAAGAGTGATGAGGTTGGTGAAGGCTCAAATACGAACCCAGACGTTATGTCTGATACTACACCACACGCTGTAGATTCGGTTAGGTCCTGGATGCATATTTTCAAAATCTTGGAGCACGAAGCCATGAATTGCCTAGATGATTTTGAAGACGAAAAGAATGATAAAACTAGAACTAAACTCAGATTTATAGTAGAGGTCGAACTTCATAAAGTAGCTACACGACCGAAGCTCATGCCATACAATGACATTATAAACTGGGCTCTAATGAATACCGATGTGAAGACCAGGAGCATCATGAAACATCAAAAGGCCATCGTCGGCTCTTTCAGGCCAGAACACATTCAAGTAATGTACAAGCTATCCTCTGTTTCTAAATATATTTATAATATCGAATTCGTAGAAGAGTTTCAACAAAAGGAGTGTACAGAATTGGACCAAACTTATCCAGATATAATTAAAACATGGTGGGGAGTTCCAGCGAAATTTAGAGCTGATTCCCATGGTGTTTATTCCACCTCATCGTTAAATGAGTATATGGTCTATATAGCTATGATGTTATGTAGACTATTTGGGAGGAAAATCCCTACCCATTTCCCGACGGAATGGGTGCCAATTATGCTCGAAGTAGCCGAGGATTTCACTTTCAATTGGGATAAGATTTTATCAGATAACCTAACCAAGGAGATTGTTGAGCATGAAATGGAAAAATCAGAAGGCCAACCTACATATTTTTATATGTCTGCATATCTCATGGACGCTATTTGTTATATGACCCCTTTCCCATTGATGAATTGGAGCTGGAACCCTACCTGTGCAGAACCCATCCATTTCTATCACTCTAAACTTTGGGAAGAAAAAGCAAAAGATTTCTTTTATGAAATTTGTCACTGTGTAGTGATTCCTGTGCAACAAATATTGTATGGTTATCCACCTCTTTGGATTTCGGAGAAAATCATGGGAAACCTCAAAACAGTTGCAGATTGGTTCATTGAAGATAATTTCTCTTATATTAGAGTCTTCGGATGTTCGATTCCCCCTCATGCTCTCCCAAAATTTCTTTCTGACAGACTGGTATGCAGAGAAGTGGATTACCAAATAATAACAGGAGGCATAGGCAAAGAGTTAAAAGCATTTCAAAAGAAATTCTGGCCAGTTTTTCCTATATAGATTGGGAGGTTCTCACTACTAAATTGTGGCCATTCGAAAGTAGAGGTTGCAGCATTAGAGGAAATTAACTGGTAGATGTTGAGCTAAGAAGGCATGATCCATATCAAATTGTGAGAAATCATCTAGCTCAATGCAATATGAAAACATACGAACATGAAGATTCCCATTGTGATGACATTTTCAGAGGAATCAGAGCTTATGAGGAGATACTAGATAGAGTCCAGGCGTTACCCCCTGACCTACAGGCCAAATTCCTTGCTTTCCAAAAGCACAGAAGAAGTGGGTTTCCCAAGATACTACAGGGAGAATCGATAACCCCTCCTTCAGAAAAATAAAGTGTACCTCTAGGTTTCGAACCAAAGTCTTTGGATAAAAGGACTGCAGAGGAAAACCCAAAGAATCTTGAAGTGTCTTCACAACTATCAAAAACTTCGCATAGAGAACATACAGGGTCTGAAACATAGTTTAAATCTAAGACACCTTTAAAACATAATCAACTGACTTTTCCTTCATCGTCAACTATCCCTACCGATACCTCGAAAACAACAGAAGGAACATAATTCACAGAGTTAGGCAGTCCTATTACAACATTGACTCCTTTACAGTCAAGTTTTGGGACTCCCCATCTTGGAGCTATATACATAAGTGACCTTACCGCAATCTCTAGTGAAGAAATACCTCCCTCTGACTTCTTTTTCAGTAAGAAGAGGAAATTTGTAGTGAAAACGAGTGTTCTGGACTACTAGGACAGATCAATGTTATAAATCATCAACTGAAAATCAAAGAGAACTTAAATGAAGCTCAGGTCAAAATTTCACAGTTGATGCAGATCGACTTTTCCCAAATAGATAGATGGCTAGTGAAGCCAAAATTACAGTTACAATCAATAAAATTCGATGATAGAAGGATTGAAGAAAGGTTGTCGAAAATCCAAAGGAAGATGTATCTTTTTGAGGCAAAGGACATGTCAGAGTCTTCAAGAAGATTAGGACAGTTTATAAGCAGGTGCATCGAGTGTCTCGAGCCAAGTGAATCAAGTACCTCAAAGAAATAATGAAGCAATACACGCTGCTCGTTATACCAATGTATGTAAGAAGATAGAAAAGAAACCAGTGAAATGGTTCAAGTCTTTATTTTGTAACCATTAATATCTAGGAGTAAGGAAAGTTTCAACCGTCTAGGGTTGGTAACCTTTGTATAAATATAATTTCAAAATACTTAGAGAAGGCTTTTTCTTGGCTGATTGTAGAAAAGAAATTTATCCTTTACAAGAATTAATGACAAATGCAACCAGAGACTCCATATTCCGTCAATCCTGAGTTATGTGTTCTTATGTTCTTTCATACAACATCATTTCTTATATATCTTTGATGAATGTTCAACTAAAACTTAGTACAACATCTATTGTGGTTATATGTTATTTGGTCCTCTGATTGTTTACAGATTTTCTATTGTGTTTGCTATTAGCAGACACAAGATCTGTGGATTATTTAGATCACCATATCTTTATGCTTCATTAAAGGTTTCTTGTCTAATTCCTTCTTTTGTTACAAAGTGAGATTCTTCATGATTGATGCCTCACGTTGTTTAAACAGCTTTATGTTTTCTTTCATCACATTCATTATTTTCAATTTAACTCAGATACAGGAAACGACCTCTGAAATTGTTATATTATTAATTCAAATTTAGGAACTTTTCTCATATAATCTAAAACAGAAACAACAAACCTAAAAAACAACAGATCCTTTAACCTTCTTTTTCTCCATGACTGTACCTGTTGCAAGACAACCCAATATTGAGCCTGGTCTCACAGATCAGACCAACATTGCTTTAACTTTGTTTAATACTATCTTGGAAACTGCCATCACCCGGGTTGAACTCGAACGTTCATGGGTAGCCATTGAACATGACATAAGAATCCAGGAACGATTGGAAGCTAGACAAAGACAACTCAGAAACCAACCATAGCTTCTTTTCCTAAAGCATTGTTTTCCTTTTCATATACCAAAAACCCTCTTTATTTTCGGATGCCTTGACATTGTACTTTAAATCCTTAAAGTATAAACTCAGGAACAACACACGGGTTGGCGGACTCACGGACACATTCATATCACCTTTCCAATCTCCGTGGACCCATCATGCTTCTAAGTCTGATGCCTACACTTTACACTCACCATTTCTTTTCCGCAACCTACAAACTTACTCCCCATATTAAAGCACTTATTAAGGTTTGAACTCCACGAGGGTGCACATACCCTCTATTGTCTCAACTAATTACAGGTTGGCACGTGTTCCCATTGTACATGTAAGCTTTCTCCCTTATCCGTTTTAATACATAATTTTGGATTATGAATAGTCCATAGCTGTACAAGATATTTCTACCCCGAACTGAACCTCATCATGCCATAATTTCAGTCCTGATATCCATGAACTATATGGAAAAAAGCTTCGCATATGTGCAAGGATATACATAACGCGAACATGATGTGTGTGTGTGTGTGTGTGTGTGTGTATAAGTAAGGGTCATATAAACACCATATTTACATAGACTCTATGCATTCCCCTAACTGTACCATTATAGATAGTTCCCGTAGCGCTATATGTACAATTATAATTCCAGCGGTCATTACCATGATAGAAACACACGATTACTAGCTCCTTCGGTATAAATATGTCGCTGACTACATATACATAAAATGTATATATCTACGTAACTCTAATAAGGTATGCTCACAAACATAGTTACAATTGCAATTATTGTTATTTGTAATGTATAATCGTCACATCTGCACAATCCTGGAAACAAAATTTCAAGGATAATTACAACGGTAAAAACCCATGACAATAGTGACATATCACAACTCATGTACAAGTTTAATAGTAGGTATTCTGACTAGTAATTAACACATCAAATACCCATATTGTAAAATAAACCCTCTAATCATCAAACAACATGCACATCCCTGACTCATTCACATGAAAATTCAACCTTAAGTTATAGTTTAGCTATACAAGGTACAAAAACACTTATCTATTACAATTGATAGTCGACCAACTGACTGTGGGTGTTCGCCTTTCTGCCCAACCGTAGGCTAGAATTCATTCACTTTTAGCATTCTGTCCACCCCCGTGCCAAGCCATGATACCACTAGGGAATCTCTCTCAGGTACTCAACAAGATTTGAAGGTCACTCTCCTTCACTCTACTCTTGGTAGAGACTTTCCCTTACACCCACCTAGCCTAAGCCTCTTATAAGTTTATCATATGCCTTCTTAGCATCAAGCTCACGACCCCCTTAGCTCAGGTCAAGTTTTGGGTCTTCTATGCTCCAGCTCGAAACCCTTCTATGGGTTCTCTGATATTTCTATTGAGCGCACTCCTACATTCCTTCTAGAATCTCCCTTCCTCAAAGGCCCGATGTAACACCCTGTTTCCCCCAGTTTGTAAAAATAACTATACTGGCCAAGAACTGTGGAAAACTCAAAAATGTGAATGTGTGATGTGAATGCACCTTGTGAAAAAGGTCTATGAATGTGAATAGTATTATGAATATATATATATATATATATATATTGCAGGACTGCTGAGAGGGGATATGCTGAAAAAGAGACCACGATGGTTATAGAAAGGTGGTGGAAGGCACCTGGAAATGTGGCGTTAACTTCCACCGAAACCAATACTGTATTTGGACTTCACTGGCCCAGAGAACCAAGAGCGGCTCACTGGCCCCGAATTAAATGACTCACCAAGATTGGTAGGTAGATGGCTCCTCATGAGTAATGAGGGATGGGGGGGGGTGAACCGCCCATCCGTAGAGACGTCAGGCCTGACCAATGTGAGGGAAATCGCGCCACACGCAACCTTGCAAGAGGAAGAAAGGCATGAGGGAGAAGCGAGAAGGGGGCAGATGCAAGGGAAGGAAGAGAACTCTGGAAAATATAGAGTGAGTGATAGCAGAGAAGGGGGAGAGTAACCCTCGTTCTCGATCACTGGCAAACAGAGACGTAGTCTCGCAACATCGTGGTCTCAGCTCGGGGGTGGCTAGTGGTAAATCCTATGGGAATCGCTGAGCTTACGGTTGGGTGGAAACGAGCACCCCTCTCAGTAGTTGCACTCACCTCTGGTGTTATTTCTGATAAGTGTTTTACATTTTGCATCTTGAAATTTATATGCTGACATATATGCTCATAGTCTATGCAATTTTATGAATGGTTTGAGTATAAGATTGCCTATGTAGTGTTTTGATTCAGAAATGGTGGTTGCATGCCTATATTGGAAGGGCCACGTATGGCTTATATTTGTAAATAGATCTATATGTACATACACATATTGAATCAATTCAGAATTCAAGCCGTTTCTCGGGAAATCTATACCCTTATCCGTTTCAGGTGATACCCTGGATAGATCTCCCCATAGAGACACCCTTTTGAAAATATTAGTAGAGGTAGCACTTTGTGTGCAAAGACTCTGCAGAGGCGCAAAAGTCGCAAAATCCCTTGAGGATTCAAAGGATAAGTATCGATCAATGGATGAGAACCTGTAGGAAGATCTGTGGTCATTCACGACCATCAGATTGAAGGAATAAACGAGGGTGTTAAATGCCTTAACCCTTTTTCCTTTATCTTCGCGAGTAGCGAAGAAATCGGGACCATAGATCCCCAAGATCCGTGAGAGAATATGGACCGTGGATTCGTGTCAGGCAGCTTAGTAACGGCTCAATGGAAAGATAGGTCTGAGCCATCATATCTTGGTCTAAACAGTCGACAGTCGTTGGATCTGTCAGAAGATGCACAGGGGTTAAACCTTCGTGAGCAGAAGTGTGAAGTCCTGAAGGGGGTTGTATCGGGATATCGACGTTCGGGAGTTCAGGAGTTCGGGCAGTCGACATCAGAAATCACGAAACTGTGAAAGAATCTGAGTCGTTCATCTGAGAGCGGACGCGTGTCGTGAGATCCTCTCTATCGGGGATTCAGACACCAGAAGTCAGAGAAGGAAGTCCTTTGACTTCGTGAGTGGCGAAGTTACAAGAAGATCGGGACCATCCATCTGAGGAGGACAGGTGGCAGAGATCGAGGGATCTCGCGAAATTGAAGGTTCGCAAGGTGAGAGCCCAGGAGTTGGGTGCTCCAAGATGCGAGTGGTGAAATCGCGAGGAGCAAGGATATCCATTGGATCCAGGACGTGGGAGGACCGTTGGATCAGGGCCTTATCGTGCATATTGCGCATTCAGAGGTTTGGGGGTTGAGAGGGCCTCTTCTCGATCTCATAAGTCGCGAAGTGTCGAGAGCCGAGGCACAAGTGAGGAAGGCGTGGCAGAACCACAAGGTGGGGCCCGCATGGTTGACAGGCGGACACGCGTTTCCTAGAGAGGAGTCAATGCTCTGTTGACTTCTCGCGTCTCGGGGATTCGTGGAGTAAGAGAACAGGAGCTCAACCCTTCGACCCGCGAAGTGGCGAGTAGCGAGAACACGAGAGGAAAAAAAAAAGTTGATCTCGCATCTCAGGGTTTCACAAGAAGAGAGCACAAGAGTTGGGTGCTCCAACTCACGAAGTCGCGAAGTGTGAAGTGGAGAGGAGAAAAATTTGAACTGTTGGATCCAGGAATGGGAGGATTGTTGGATCAGAACTCCGTGGAGATATTGTATAGCGGGAGTTCGGGGGTTCGGAGGTTGGAAGGGGTCACTTTCGACTGTAGAAGTCGCGAAGTGCCAAGAGACGAGGCTCGTTAGAACACATGGCACATCCATCAGGTGGGGCCCGCGTGATTGACAGGTGGTCACACGTCACCCAGAAAGGAGTTAACACTCTGTTGACTTCTCGCTTCTCTGAGATTCGCGAGATAGGAGCACGAAGGCTCAACGCTCCAACTCGCGAGGTTGCGAGTTGCGAGAAGCGTGAAGAGGAAGACAATCATTGCTGACTTTCGCGTCTTGGGATTTCGAGAAGAAGAGCACGAGAGCTCGACGCTTCCACCTGCGAGGTTGCGAGTAGCGAAAAGTTCCAAAGGGAAGTCATGCATCGCATTTCACCGAATCGCAAAAAGTCGAAAAGCGCTTGGCTGGCTTAAGCACGTAGACACGGGATAGGGTCATGTGTACATGACCCCAAGGGGGAAACTTGCCACTCGCTAGCCCTGTCGAGGTTCAGCGCTTCGTCGTGTCGAGGTTTGTAGAGTCAAAAGAATCGATGCTCTGGTAGTGCTGAGTCGCGAAGAGAGATAGAATTCCATACTTGTTCGGCCTGTGGTCGCGACCCATGATCACATGCAGGTGGACAAGGAAGGAACTAGCCTATGCTAAGACCCCCGTAGGTATTTCGGGGATCCTGATCCTCAAGATTTCGACGATTTTTTTTTTTTCCCTAGTGGGTATATGACACTCGACCCTCCTCCAATTATCTCCTTGTGCATATCCCAACCGCATGCATCACTTAGGCAGGTTCTCGACATGTACTTCTGTTTCTTCTGTTGGAAGGAAAATCATGGGTCAATCCTAGGGACCCGAGGTGATCTTTCCTACTGTCATCTAGCTGACCACTTCATGTCCCTTCTTACAACCCCCCATACTTCCATTCATTGGGGTGGTTGGTTGTTCAACTACCAACCTCCCTCATAAACTAATTTGTCTTTAAATCAAGGCTAAGGGAAGTAATATGAATAAGGTTTGAAGCCCTTTAGTTTATTAGGGCCTCCTTTCATTCCACTAGTGATATCATGGCTTGTAATTTAAGGCTTCACCCCACAATTAGTTTTGGAATTTACAATTAAATAATAATACATTTACAATATTTGCAAGCCATTGCATGGCAATCATAATTTATGATTAATTACAGTCTGGGGGAAACAAGGTTGTTACACTCGACATCCTTAGTCCATCCATTCCTTATTCATCCTTTCACTCATCTCTTTCCACTCTCAGACCATCCTCTGGTCATCCCCCAGTCCCCCTATGTGCACAAAGGTGTTGACCCAAAAATCTGCTTTGGGCTCAACATGGTGTTTAACACCTTCATTCCTCTAGAAGTTAGCCTAAGGGTTGCTCCTAGCAACCCTTTGTGCTATGGTTCTAGTCGAAGAGAGTGGTAGGGATCATAGTTACTATGGCATATTCCCTTGAAAGAGTATCAGTTGGTTTCCTTCATAGGGTTTTTATCTAAGTATGTAAAGACTTATCAGGCACTAGAGAGTATCAAGTAACAAGGTCAAGTCAGTTGGCAACAATCCAAGTTAGTTCAGGGTTGTTGCATTTAGTTGGGTCGGTGCTTCTAGGATCAGTTGAGGGATATTAAAGTCAAATGGGTATCAAATTAATGGTTTTTCTTACCTTACTATCTCCTTTTTGGCAGTAGTATAACAACCACAATCATTGCTATGCCCACCAACGTCTTAAACAGTACCCAAATGAGACCATCCCGACCTTGTTCAACTTGTTATGGGACCATGTTCTTTTCCCCTCAAGAGAGGCCTTCCGGGGGTAATTTTTGAGTTCTGAAACCCTCCCACATCATAATTCCTCATGTCAAGGATGCTCAGTTCATATTTGATGAGCTAAGCATGCATTTTGTGAAAATTTTATTGTTGGCTCCTTTCGCCTGTCACTAGGCAGGTACCATGGGGACGGGGTCCTTCGCAAAGAATAAATGAATTATGGTCACATTTTTTGGAAATACAATGCTTCCATCTTATAGGGATTAGGAGAATATTTCCAACGAGTTATCATGAGACCAATTCTAAGTCCGTATGACCCCCCTATGGAGGACGCAAAGTTCACGTCACCCGAATGGCCAAAACCAACAACTTTAAATTCCTAGTTTGATTATGTTCAGATTTCTATTTTAAAAATAAAATAAAGACTAAGGATGGTGTAGGGAAGTGCGAGACCTTTCCACTGATATATCTCGTACTTGATTTTGACCCCCGGTTGGTGAGAACGAGCCTTCGCAAATTCATGACCACTTTTGGACACCAGATTGGGTGCAGTGGTTCAGGGTTAAACAATTGTTGATAAGGGGTTTTAAATCATGGATTCAGATATGCCACGCTATATTAGACTTAGACACCTTTCCAACGACTCCTAATTTTCCTCATTTTGACCTCAAATGGCCCGGTTAGAGCTGTCACAAGTTTTTCAACTATTTCGGGCAAAGGGGGCCAAGAAGCTTGCATAAAGGGTTTCATGACAGATAAAAAAATCATTAATGGCCCCAACACACAAATCTATGGCCATCTCATCGAATTAATCATCGATAAATTTCCAATGGTACTTCATTTTCCTCGATTGTATATTGTTTGGCGATGTGGCTCCTTTTGCAAGATTGGGTGTCATGTGGGCCCACCAACAAGTCAAGAATTTTAAGCGGCAATTGTTCCAGGCCAAAATTGAGGGGTGAGGTGGTATCATTTCGGATTAGTGACCACATATTCTCGATGGTCTCATAGAGACCTTTTCAACAATGTACTATGCGCCCAATTCTGACCCCGTCTCATCTGGTAACATTTTCTGGCTAAGTCAATAAGGTCATGGTCAAAAGTCAAGGTCAAAGTCAAACTTTGACTTGACACAATTATTGAGGGAAATATTAAAAACTAATGGAAAAATAAAAAAAATAAAAAAAATGAGAAAAGGGGAAAGGCGACACACATCCCTCATGCAAAAATTAGAAATTAATTTTTTGGAAAAATAAAAAAATACAAAACCCTCCCTCTCCCCTCTCTCAAGTCATTTTGGCATTTTGGCCAAGGGGAGAGGTGGCTTTGCAACTGAGGTCTTCAATGGCAGAGAAGAGGTTCGAGAAAACAAGTATAGGTCTTCAATGGCATCAAGCCACAACCAAGTACCAACATAAGGGATCAGAGTACAGGTAACCTCCCATCAACCCCACTTCTGAAAAAATTAGCTGGGTTATTCAAACGAATGGTGGATTTTTTGCATAAAAAAAGGTTATTTCTGCCATTAAAATTGTTATTTTAGAGTTGGTTCATGTCTCTGTGTGGTTGTTAGTTTAGATGTATGGCTGCTGGTGTGGATGGTTCATTATTTTCCTGTGCAAAGATTCAAAGCGAAGGGGATTCAAACCCCTCTTGGGCACCAAGCCCAAGCCTCGAGGCCCCTTTAAACCATACATTTCTTCAATCCATATCTATATTTAAAAGTTATTCTTTCAAAATAATAATGAATACACTATTTCTGTAATAGATCCAATCAATATCTGTATTCGTATTTGTTCCCGCATATATATGCAGTGGACCATCCATTTTCCATTCGAAACCAAAATTCCACACAGTTGCAACACTCAGGACAAACACAAACCCACACAACTAAGACAAAACCATTTCATAACTAGAATGAAGTCAAGAATGGTCAAAAGAGACATACGTGTTAATCGGAATCCTTAAGACGAGAGGTGGCCTAGTGGTTTCACCCTGCCAAAAAACCGGAGCGTGAACACAACAACAAGATCAAACAATAGTCCGACTATGGTGGCGACCAACGAAAAGGGTAAATGTGACATACAATAAATTCATGTCGCCTCCATCCATAACTCATTTACTCCACAATACATGCCAACGAGCCTTCCATTAACACCATTAATCAACCAATGCATCGAGAATATCAACATATTTAAACCATAGCGTAATCCAAGTTCCACATAATAATTCAACCATTTGCATTGTTTCTTTTCCAAATGTGCCACCCATGTTTATATTCCCAATATAACTCAAATAAATCACTTGACCACTATACAGTCTAAACGATCATGTATAGAATCATCACCATTAGCGTGATCAACATCAACCTGAAACATAGCATAATCACCATAAAAATCGCAAAGCCATTACTCCCATGAGCCATCAACATTTATAACATATGTATATTAGTTGTTGATTCCATTAACCAATGCATAACCATTGCATTATTACCTTGCCAAAATGTGCCACCAAAATTTCCACCACATGCATATATAAAAAATGTAATTAATGAAATTTCATAGCCATTTCCTTGTTAGCTAGGGTTTAACGGTGATCAACAAGTATTTTATGCATGTGGTATTGCAGAACTAGGTCCTTTTGCACTTGTTGTAATGCCTTGCCTTCTTCAAAACTTCCCTTAACGCAGCTTTACTAACATGTTTTTTATGCAGGTGCAATAGGGACAGTCACCATTAATGAATAACAGGTTGTACTATCATGAAGGAACAACATCATGAAAGCTCAACTCATATCAATAACAATGACATCAACATTGATCATGTAAACCTCTGCAGCACATTATCATAACAAAAATGAACAGATCTGCTCTCCAATCATTCAAGGGGGTCCCACCTACTAGTATTATTTAGTTTTTATAATAATAGGCTTTAGCAACACTATGCGGGTGAAACTACATTAACGTTTTCAATCGTCAATAAAACTCAAACATAACTACTATACATGCTCCTTCGGACTAGAGCAACAATCCTTTATCTCATTTTTGAGACATATATGGTTTCAGGCGAGCGCCATTCGCCCATCTTGGCCACAACATACCATCCAGTTGCACAAGTCTGACTGCTCCAAAAGGCCGTATCTCCGCAACTATAAATGGTCCCAACCAATGCATGAGCAACTTTCCTGGATGCTTCTGGTACCAAATGTCATAGAGTAGGACCTTGTATCCTTGCACAAATACTTTAGTCTTAATGTGTCTGTCATGCCAAGCTTTTTTCCTTGCTTTGTCAATTGACTGATGTAAGTCTGCTAAAAACTTGGTCTCTTTAAGTTCTGGTAACTCCATGAGTCTCTGCGCAACTGATTCTTCCTCCGACATGTGTGTGATCTGTGCAATGTACAAACTTGGAGTAATTAATTTTGCAGGCACCACAACCTCTTTCACGTAAACTAGCTAAAATGGAGTGTACTTGTGGAGTTTCTTTGTGGTTGTCCTGTAAGCCCATAGTACTGCTAGAACTTTGTCATTCCAATCTTCCCTGTTTGCGCAACAAACCTTCATTAACCCTCTCTCCAGAATCTTGTTAAACGCTTTTACTATTCCATTGGCTTACGAGTGATAGGGGATAATTTTATGATGTTGGATCAAGAACTTTGTTGTAAGCTTTGCTATGGTACTACCGATAAAATGATCTCCCAATCATTGGTCAGACTCCTAGGACATCCAAATCGAGTGATAATATTCTAAAAAATGAACCTATTAGCAGTATCGGTCGAGCAATCCTAAACAGATGTTCCTCAGCCCAACGTGTAAGGTAGTAAGTTGTGGCGGTAATAATGTACCTAGCCTTTGAATGCTTAGCTATGGGGTTGATCGGCCCAATAAAGTCAACCGCCCACTTCTCAAATTCTTGTAAAGCTCGAACTGGTTGAATTGGTAATTCATCTCGTCGTGATGGCTTACCCACTCTTTGACAAACATCGCATGATCTAGCATATGCCTTTGCATCCTTGAAGAGCATGTCCCACCATAGTCCAACTTCGAGGAATTTATGTGCAGTGGCCTTTCCTCCCACATGTCCTCCCGCAACTCCACTGTGGCACTCCCATAGTATATCTTGTCTTTCATGATCTAAGACACATCTCCTGAGGATACTATCTAGTCCTAATTTATACAATTTCCCTCCAATCAATTGATATTCTGCTACTCTAACCATCATATGGCGTTTCTGGGTTGTGGAGTATGTTTTTGGGTAGGCTCCTGTACTTAAGAATGTTGGACATGTTGTCTTTAATATGTTGTCATTTATGTCAACGTTCGATGTCATTGTGATGTGATGATAAGTTGTTATGATGAATTGTCATTGATAAGTTATCATTAATGAGTTGTCATTGATGTCAACAATATAACAGTTAGAAGAGAATGAAAATGTCAAACATTATGCAGAGATTCAAGCTCATAAGCAAGGACATTAATCAAAGTTGAGAAGGAATAGCGCATTGTAGAAATGTCGCCGGGATCGAAATCCCCACAGGAAAACTCCAAAGGATTCAATAAAGAATCCTGCTCATTGAGATAGTTTTAAGGAGTAGTCGCGCAGAAAGACATAACACGAGGTGTAGAGGAATCCACTCTAAAGCTCAGGAGAAATAACGATCAGAAGAAAGATCATTAGATTGAGGTGAAGTCATATTTTTGAAGAATTATTTATGGACCGTCAGATCTGGGAGTTACAGGAGAAGGACTGTTGGAGGATTGGTTAATGATCAGATCAAGTTGTGACCATCGGATATGCAAGTGCAAGATCAAGGGCATGGATTGATTGTAGAGTGCAAAGGGAGAATTAAACAACATGTTAATTCCAATCCCGCAATTAGTCTAGACTGTCTATCATCACACGCCAAATAGATCTACAGTTGACATCAGTTCCACTACCAACGAGAAGTTTCCATTGTGGATCACGATGATAGTTTTAAACATCATGCTATTTGGGAATCCGCAATCATCCTTGATCGTTGATCTACTATGGGATCATTCTCGAATGTTGGATCAATTTGAGTGGAAGGATAGGATAAGCAAGGCAAAAGGGATGAGATCCCGAATACCCGAATTCCCGATAGTCGTTGGATTGAGTTAATATTTTTCAGGTTAAATAAGGACCATCAGATCTGAAGCAGGAGCTTCAGAATGTTTCTCAGCCGTTATATCAAGATTTGATCTAGAGTTAAGTATTAGTCATTGATCTAGAATAGAAAAGGGGAACCGTTATATCAATAGTGGTCAACTTCGTCGCTGACCACTTCGGTAGAAAAGGGTTGAGAATAAGTAAGATTACCCAAAGGCCGAAGTCCCGAAGTAGACATGAATCATCCAATCGAAGGAACACTTCAGATAAAATACTGACCGTTGGATCGAGTAAAGTGGAAGGACAGTGTAAGCCAGAAATGTTCTAAAGAGGACATGAGTCGTCCGATCTGAGAAATATTTCGGGAGTCATATTGATCATCTGATCTATAAAATGGAAGGATAGGATAAGAAAAGACGAAGGCCAGAGCCCCGAAATCTCGAAGTAAATGAGGACCATCGGATCTGGATAATACATGATGGTCGTTGGATCATAATAGTGGTCAACTTCAACGCTGACCACTTTGGAGAAAAAGGATTCAAAATATATGAGTTCACTCAAAGACCGAAGTTCCGAAGTCACTCTCAACCTTTGATCTGAGATACATTTCAGGAGTTAGGACAACCGTTAGATCCATGAGAAGAACATGTGCCACATGAGGAGATTCACGTCAGCAAGGACATGTGGTGCAATTAGATGATGACAAGTTTCAAAGTGTAGTTGGCATTTCAGGTATGCATAAGTCAAGAATCTAAGTGACATGTGGCATCCACTCAGTCAGTGCCGCGTTAACAAGTGACGTCAGCAAGTTATGTCACTCCGAGAGTTTCACCACCAACAAATACCCGAAGTCCCGAAGTTTCGAAATGAACAAGAACCGTTCATCATGCGAATAAAATCCAATCGTCCGATCTACTTCGGTGAAATGAACTTAGAAAGATTGAAGGAATGTGAAGGAGAAATCACTCGAAGCGTCGAAGGTTGAATTCAATGTTAACCGTTGATCTACTTCAGGATCTTTTCCAACCGATGATTAAGTATAGTGGAAGGATAGTGTAAGTGGAGGTGTTAACCTACAACAAACAATCACCACCACTTTATGACTCATTCGGTAGGAAATCACTTTGGAGGAATTACTACTCTAGAATTCAAGAGCCATGAATATAGCCAAAGTTCCGAAGTAAATGAGAACCGTCCAACTCATCATGACATTAAAACATGACCGTCGATCTTGACAAGTGATCAATCATTTCTTTAGCTTAGTTCCTGGTCACCACTTGTGGTCGTATGGAATAAAGAAACAAAGGGAAAAAAGAAGAGGCAACGCTCAAATCAATAAAGCCCGTGGTTTTGTGCATATGTTCATATGTAAATGGTTAGAAGGAGGCACCTCATAAAGATTTAATTCGACATAGAGTTAACACTAGAATAATACAAAGAATTGATAAAAGATCAAAATATGATATGTTTTTGAACTGAGAACACAACAGAAGCATGAGTACGATATAATGAGTCGATCCATGTCCGTGATCAATTCATGAAGACAAAAGAACTGACACACAGTCATGATTAAAAGAGATTTAATTCATGAGCATTATGAATAAAGGATAAAAGGAAAAATGATATTAATTAAAGATTAATATTATCAATTAAATGAAAAGGTACAATGGTTCAAATATCAAAATACACAATGATTCAAATTCACACCAGTTGGAAGACTATATCAATGAGAAGGAATGGTGAGAATATGTGTAGTTGAATTTGTTGAAGTATATATATTTATATATAATCGATTGAATGAAGGTTCATTCTATCAGGTTGGTGCATGTTTACAAGTTGGTTCTTGTATGAGGATTTGATTCCTCACATCTCAATTGGATCTGAGATCAACAAGATGGGACTTGTTATGAGGGTTTGATTCCTCATTTCTCAATTGGGTCTGAGAACTACAAGCTGGGTCTTGTAACAGAGAGTTGGGTGTCTCATAATTGTTTGAATATGAAATTCAAAGATTGATCTTATGTATTCATTCAATTTAAATAAATAAATAAAGTATTTATTGTTTTATATATTGGTTCAGAAAATGAAATAAATATATGTTGTTCAATTAATTTATGAAAAGTAGAAAATTGTCCAAAGTTTTGTGACATTGATTCACCCCCCCCCTCTCAGTGTCAAGTATCCATTTCAACAATTGGTATCAGAGCAAGGTTCCTTCAACACAGTTTAAACACTGAAGGTAGATTCAGAAGAAATGGGTGGACAAAGTGTTATCTCCACAAATGAAGCTCCCTTATTTGATGGAACAAATTATTCATCATGGAGGGAAAATATGAAAATATATCTAAAGTCAATAGGATTTGGAGTTTGGGATTCAGTAGTAAGTAAGTCCTGGAACTTAACTAATTTTAAGAGAAAAACCAAAACTGCAAAGGAAGCTAGGATAAACAATACAGTAGCCTTAAAAGTAATCCAGGATAGATTTTCAGACCAAGTAAAAGAAAAGATGAGGCACTACAAATATGCTAAAGAAGTATGGCTCCAACTAGAAAATTGTTATCATAATGAAACATAAGAGGATTCGTATCAAAATAAAGAACAAAACTCAAAATAAGAGAATTCTTATCAAGAT
>JZKD02S0445113.1:128607-141807 GCA_000966675.3 Picea glauca
CTAAAGTTTTTGATCTAACAAAATATATGGAAGAATTGAAGACATATGACAAAACTATTAAATGCAAATAAGTCTTGGATGAGACATAAGAAATATTCAATCTCAAATAGATGAATGAAAAGACAAATAAGATTGTCAATTTCCAGAATAGCTCAGCTATCCTAGATAATATTTGGAACAGCCAAAGATCAGTTGTTGACAAAACTGGTCTTGGATACAATAAGAAAGAGAATCAAATGACAGATATCTCAAGCCAAAATAAAATCAAGAATGAAAACACCTTCAATGGCTATTGCTTTTCTTGTCATAGTTTTGGCCATAAAGCAATGGACTGCAAGAAACTAGAGGAAGGATATACAAGAAAACCCAAAAACTCAATTAGATGTTGGAGATGTAATTTTGTTGGGCACACAACAAAATTTTGTCATACAATGAGATGTTACAACTGTGATAGGTTTGGGTACAAATCCCAAAACTGCAAGAATACAAAAATTCAATATTTGAATAAGTCATTCAAGTCAGTGACAAAACCTAATAAAAGTTGGAAGAAGAAAGGAGATGACAAACCTCAAAAAACACAATTAGAAAGAGAAGATCCAAAAAGAAAAATATCTCATAGAAAGATATGGAGAAGAAAATCTGAAGGAGAAATCAAGAAAGATGTTATTACACCTGAAAACAAAGAAATTAATAATAAGAAAATTATGGGTGAAGTTCCTAATAAAGAATGTGAAATTCAATATGAAATAAATCAAGCTCAAGAAAATGAAGTACCTATAAGGGAATATGGGACAATATCAAATTCTGATGATATCATAAGTTGTTAGCAAAAGAAAGAAAATACAAAAAGAAGTTTAAATTGTTTTTTACAAAATCAAAGGATTATGCCAAAGAGTTTTTAAATTAACATATGGAAAATCTTGACAATCTATAGATTAGTGGTCAAAAGAAAAATCATTGGTAGGGTTAGTGGTAGAATACAAGAAGAGGAAAAAATAAAAGTAGCAGAGAAGTTCAAGGAGTATCATTCAACAAAGATCAATTGATAACAAAATTGGTATTTAAATCAATTGATATAATTCCTCAATTGATGTTCCTATGAAATATCAAAGAAGAATAAGAAGCAGATCAAAAATATCAGTAAGATTCATACTCTTGTTCTATTTGACAAAGGAAAGTCAGTAAAAAATCGGGAGGATTATTTTGGTTATTAAATAAGAAAGTAACTAGATTAATTTTTGAAAGACTTGATCACTACAAATGGGTATCAAGAAGACTACTTATTTGAACACAAAAATCCCAATCAACTGAGATAAGAAGTTAGTAAATTAACAGGGGAAGAGACCTTGTCAGAAAAAACTACCCTTTTAGGAACAAAGGGGGAGATTAGTCAGAGGCAAAGAGAGCATATCGGCAGGGGGAGTTACCCAAGTTCATATTTTGGTCAACAAAATGTAGACAGACAGAGGTTGATCATAAGGGGAGCAACCATTTTCCATTGATGTCAAAGGGGGAGAGTAACTTCATAGAGAAAAACATCATCACAGGGGGAGTTTGAGTGCGAAGTTAGTGTGTTTCCCTCAATGACAAAGGGGGAGATTGTTGGACATATTGTCTTTAATATGTTGTCATTGATGTCAACAGTCGATGTCATTGTGATGTGATGATAAGTTGTTATGATGAATTGTCATTGATAAGTTATAATTAATGAATTGTCATTGATGTCAACAGTATAACAATTAGCAGAGAATAAAAATGTCAAACAGTATGCAGAGATTCAAGCTCACAATAAAGGACATTAATCAAATCTTAGAAGGAAGAGCGCATTGTGGAAATGTCATCGGGATTGAAATCCCCATAGAAAAACTCCAAAGGATTCAATAAAGAACCCTGCTCATTGAGCCAGTTTTAAGGAGTAGTCGCGCAGAAAGACATAACCCGAGGTGCAAAGGAATCCACTCTAAATCTCGGGAGAAATAAAGGTCAGAAGAAAGATCATTAGATCGAGGTGAAGTCAGAGTTTTGAAGAATTATATTTGGACCGTAAGATATGGGAGTTACAAGAGAAGGACCGTTGGAGGATTGGTCAATGATCAAATCAAGTTGTGACTCTCAGATATGCAAGCGCCAGATCAAGGGCAGGGATTTATTACAGAGTGAGGAGGGAGAATTAAACAATGCATTAATTCCAACCCCGCAATTATTCTAGACCGTTGATTGTCACCTGCCAAATAGATCTATGGTTGGCATCAGTTCCACTACTAACGAGCAGTTTCTGTTGCGGAGCTCGATGATAGTTTTAAATGTCATGCTAGTTGGGACCCCGTAATCATACCTGATCATTGATCTACTCTGGGAGAATTCTCTACCGTTGGATCAAGTTGAGTGGAAGGATAGGATAAGCAAGGGAAAAGGGTTGAGATCCCGAATACCCGAATTCCCGATAGCTATTGGATTGAGTTAATATTTTTTGGGTTAAAGAAGGACCATCATATTTGAATTAGGAGCTTCATAATGTTTCTCGGCTGTTAGATCAACATTTTATCTAGAGTTAAGTATTATTCATTGATCTAGAATAGAAACGGGGAACTGTTAGATCAACAATGGTCAACTTCGACGCTGACCACTTCAACAGAAAAGGGTTGAGAATAAGTGAGATTACCCGAAGGTCAAAGTCCCGAAGTGGACATGAATCGTCTGATCCAAGGAACACTTCGGATAAAATATTGATCGTTGGATCGAGTAAAGTGGAAGGAAAATGTAAGCCACAAATATTTTGAAGAGGACATGATTCGTCTGATCTGAGAAATATTTTAGGAGTCATATTGATCGTCCGATCTATAAAGTGGAAGGCTAGGATAAGAGAAGACGAAGGTCGGAGCCCCAAAATCCCAAAGTAAATGAGGACCATCGTATCTGGACAATACATGATGGTCGTTGGATAAGAATAGTGGTCAACTTTAGCGCTGACCACTTTGGAGAAAAAGGATTCAGAACATATGAGTTCACCCGAAGGCCAAAATTCCGAAGTCACTCTCAGTCGTCGATCTGAGATACATTTTGGGAGTTAGGAAAATTGTTAGATCTAGGAGAAGAACATGTTCCACATCCATGTCAGCAAGGACATGTGGCACAATCAGATGATGACAAGTGTCAAAGTGCAGTTGGCATTTCAGGTATGCGTAAGTCACAAATCTAAGTGACATGTGGCACAATCAGATGATGACAAGTGTCAAAGTGCAGTTGGCATTTCAGGTATGCGTAAGTCACAAATCTAAGTGACATGTGGCAGCCACTCAGTCAGTGCCACGTCCATAAGTGACATCAACAAGTTACGTCACTCTGGGAGTTTTGTACTTCGGGAGTTTCACCACCAGCAAATACACGAAGTCCCGAAGTTCCGAAATGAATGAGAACCGTTCATCGTGCAAATAAAATACAATCGTCTGATCTTCTTTGGCGAAATGAACTCTAGAAGATTGAAGTAATGTGAAGGAGAAATCACCCGAAGCGTCGAAGGCTGAATTCAACGTTAACCGTTGATCTACTTTGGGAGCTTTCCCAACCGATGATCAAGTATAGTGGAAGGATAGTGTAAGTGGAGGTGTTAATTGATAGCAATTGGTCACCACATCTTTATGACTCATTCGGTAGGTAATCACTTCAGAGGAATTGCTACTCTAGAATTCAGGAGCCACGAATAGTCGAAGTTTCGAAGTAAATGAGAACCGTCCAGCTCATCATGACATTAAAACGTGATCGTCGATCTTGACAAGTGATCAAGCACTTCTTTAGCTTATCACCTGGTCACCAACTGTGGTCGTATGGAATAAAGAAATAAAGGGAAAAAAGAAGAGGTGACGCTCAAATAAATAAATCTTGTGGTTTTGTGCATATGGTCATAGGTAAATGGTTTGAAGGAAGCACCTCATAAATATTTAATTCAACAGAGATTTAACACTATAATAATATAGAGAATTGATAAAAGATCAAGATATGGTTTGTTTGTGAACTGAGAACACAACAGAAGCATGCATACGATATAATGAGTCGATCCATGTCTGTGATCAACTCATGAAGAAAAAAGAACCGACACACATTCATGATTAAAAGAGAGTTAATTCATGAGCATTATAAATAAAGGACAAAAGGAAAAATGATATTAATTAAAGATTAATATTATCATTTAAATGAAAAGGTACAATGGTTCAAATATCAAAAGACACAATGATTCAAATTGACACCAACTGGAAGACTATATAAACAAGAAGGAATGGTGAGAAGATGTGTAGTTGAATTTGTTGAAGTATATATATTTATATATAATGGATTGAATGAAGGTTCAGTCTATCAGGTTGGTGCTTGTTTACAAGCTAGGTCTTGTATGAGGATTGGATTCCTCACATCTCATTTAGATCTGAGATCAACAAGATGGGACTTGTTATGAGCGTTGGATTCCTCATACCTGAGTTGGATCTAAGAACTACAAGTTGGGTCTTGTAATAGAGAGTTGGGTCTCTCATAATTGTTTGAAGATGAAATTCAAAGATTGATCTTATGTATCCATTCGAGTTAAATAAATAAATAAAGTATTTATTCTTTTATATATTGGTTGAGAAAATGAAATAAATATATGTTGTTCAATTAATTTATGAATAGTGGAAAATTGTCCAAAGTTTTGTGACACTGATTCACCCCCCCCTCTTAGTGTCAAGTATCCATTTCAACAAAGAAGACCGTTATGTCTTCCAAGTATTCTGGTATGGCCTCAACCTAGAACAGGTCTGCATCTAGGAGTTGATCATCAATTGCTCTGCCACTTTCCCCTGACTCTAATCTAGAAATGTGATCAGGCCCTACATTACATATTCCAGGCTTAATGATCACTTCAAAAGAAAATTCCTGAAACAATAGCAAACATCTACAAATTCTCCCTTCCAACACAGGTTTTTTAACTAGATATTTCAATGCAGAATGATCAGTAAAGAACTTAAAATGAGAACCTAACAAATAATGTCTAAACTTCTGCAAAGAGTAAATCATATCTAAACCCTCCCTTTCCATCGTTGTATAATTGTGTTGAACTTGCGATAACTTCCTTCTCGCAAAATAGATAGGATGATCCATGGTGCCATCTCTTGGTTGCACTAAGATAGATCTCAAGGCAATACCTGAAGCATCTACGTGGACGTTAAATTTGTTTTCCCAATTTGGAAATATTAGAATAGGTGTTGTGCTAACCTTCTCCTTTAGGGTCTCGAACGCTTTATCACATTTTTGTGTCCACTGAGACACTTCAGCCTTCTTTAGTATATTTTCCAGTGGTGCAGTGATATTTGCATATCTTATGATAAACCTATGGTAGTACCCTGTATGACCCAGCGTGGAGCACAACTGCTTAGCACTCGTAGGTGGCGACATATTCACAATAACCACAACTTTGGTTGGGTCTACCAGTACTCCCTCTCGGCATACTATGTGGCCCACCAAATTTCCATGTGGTACATAGAAGATACACTTTTTGAGGTTTAACGATATCTGCAATTCTCTACATATGTCAAACATTAGACATAGTAGCGCTACATGTTCCTTGAGAATATTGTATACTGTCCAATCGTCCATATAAAATTCTATAATTTTGTGAATAAATTCTTGGAAAGTTGCTATTACAATCCTGGAGAAAACTGCAGCGACGTTCTTTAGGCCAAATGGCATCACATTGTATGCAAATTACCCCCATCCTGTTATGAATGTGGTCTTCTTTTTTTCCTCTTCAAAAATCCTTACTTGGTGATACCCCGAAAATCCATCTGTAAATGAGTAAGATTCTTTCCCCGTACCCTATTCTAGCACCTCATCAGTAAAAGGTGTTGGAAAAGGGTCATGCACATAGGCTGAGTTAAGGCTTCTGTAGTCTCATAGACGTTAATATCCTTTGTACCTTTCTTTCTCTGGATGACTCTTGAGTTGACCCATTCTGCTTCTTCTACTGCAAAAATAAGTCCAGCTTCCAGCATCTTGTCTATTTCCCTCTTAACCTTTTCTTTCACTCTGGGGTTAAGGCGGTATGGTCTATGCCTCATAGGGTTTGATCCTGGTTTTAATTGAATTTTCATCTCTCCCATAACTCCTTTAATCCCTTTTAACTTTGAAAATGTCTTTGGGAACAAGTCCTCATAGTCCCGCAACAAACTCTGTATTTCTTGACTAGTTTGTTCATCCCAGTAATCTCCCACCATAGTTATCTTAGGTTTCTCTATGGTCCCTATATTGACTTTGCGCAACTTCAATGGGTGATTATAAGAACCATCAGCTTGCCTAGGCATGATGTTTTGAATTTCTCTGTTCCCTTTTGTCTCTTTAATGGTTAAGTTTCTCAATTCTTCTAAATCATCTGGGATTTCCAAATCCCTCTCAATCTTATAACATTCTATAGCTTTCTTGTCCAAGTTTAGGTGAATATTAGTCTGAAGTTCTCAGCTATACTTTGCACATATCACTAGGTATTTTTTCTATTTACTATTCCATGTAAGAAGAAATTCTTTGATTCTTTTCAGGACTACTTCAAGTTCAGGGTACTTACTTGTAAATGAGAAGTACTTGCAAAAGTGATCTTCCAACGCTTGCCAGTCGTTGGTCTGTCTTTTGGTTTCTTCATGTATGAACCAAGCTTTCAGGATTGGACCTAGTGAGTGGGGAAATACTTGAACCCCAAAGCGAGATGGTATTTTTGCAACTTGCCACTATGTCACACATTGTTCAATATGTGATTTAAGATCATATTCTCCGTTGAATAGTTGCACAACTTGGAAATCCGTGCCCATCTTTGATTCCAAATGCTCCTTATAATGAAATCTATATTTAATATCTTTCTTTACATCGTCCCAATTTTTGAGTAAGGCTTTGTGATTGGCCCACCATCTGGCAGGGGTTTCCTGGAGGGATAAATCCAGTACTGAGATCCTTTGATCATCCACTAACTTTTCTTCCATGCTGAGCAAAAACCTGTCAAGTCTTGAGGTACCACCATATCTTGGGTGTTCTTTGACCTCGATTCCAACCCATCTAGTTGCTCTGACAATTGCGTATCTTCTTGAAAATATTTTGTATGAGCCTTGCTGCCAACTGTCAAATGCTAGTTTTGAATCTTTGTCCGTTGATTGTATACTCCTCCAACTTACTGATCCATCATCAGTAGGATTTATGTAATCTTCTCTTGTTCCTCTTGTTACAGTGTACAACTGATCCAATTATTCTCCCTCCATATTGTTGTTTGTTGGTTCCGTATATCAGGGGCTTACATATAGATCCAAGGGTTGAACCACTTTTATTCCATCTGCCTCAAATGTCATGGTGTCTTTCTTTAGGTCAATCACTGCATAGTTGTCATAGGCCCAATCAATACCAAGTAGTGCAGGATAAGGGTCCTTATCCCCCATGATCTCGATCACCTCAAAATCAGCTACAGTCTTTACTCCTGCAACATTTATTTCCACATTCTCCAGTCTTCCTATTGGGAAAATACAATATTGGTTGGCCATTCTTAGATGGATTGGGGAATATGTTAACTGGGGTTTTCCTAAGGCTTCCCAAGTATTTTTAGGCAGTATTTTAACATCAGATCCTAGATCTAACATAACATCCTTAATCTCAAAATCGTCTAGCTGGGCTACTAGTCTAAACTCTTTTCCAGTTCGTACTTTCCTTCTTTGCACTCTCTGAGTACTCTTCTTAGGAAGATTAGTCCTTATTCTTGCTTCTATGGGTTCTTCATTCCCTAGAAATAGGTATAGTGCATTGTACAACTTTTCTGTTAACTTTTCATTCCCAAGAATATCAGAAAATAATTGAAACCAAAGGTCGACTACATTTTGTGGTTGCTCAGGTTGTCTCAGTGTGACTACGGGGTTTCTGGGTGCAGGGGGTGAAGAAGGGACTTGCGCAATATTAGGATAAAAAATAGGCTGAGGGGGTTTCTCTTCCATTTTCGGGCTAGGGATATTGTGAAATAGTTCTATGGAGTTTTTAAATAACAACTTTTGTTTGAGAGGATCATACCTATCTCCTTTGGGTTTTGCTTTTCGGATCTGAGGTAAATTATCAGCATCAACTCAAGACTTTTCTCCTCCTCGCGTAACAATATTAAGGTTGGGCAGTTGTCCTCTAATAATTCTCTTGATTTCTGAACTAATGAGGTTAGTTCCTCATTGGTGTACTCAGTCTTCCCATTTTGAAATTAGTTCTGGGCAATCTTCAGTTGCGTTCCCATTGGTTCTGCAATGATATCACCATGGCCACCTTAGATGAGGACAATCTCTAGCCATATGGCCTTTCTCATCATAGTTGTATCATCTGCTTGGTCCTATTCCCCTGGTTCTTCCTCCTTTGAAGTCTCCTCTGGTTCCACCTCCTCGACCTCTTCTCAGTCCCTGAGGGGTTTCATTCACCCTAAATGTTGTTTGATCCAACCTGTCTGCAAGTGAATCCAACACTCTACACTGATTGGTAGTATGTGTGGTAGATGCGCAAAAATCACAATGTACAATATTTTGTATCGTTGAATATTTCTGAATAATGGGGCACTGTCTCGACCCATGCCCATGGATTCAACAAATCTCGCAATACTCAACTGTTGGTGCTGCTTGGCTACTTGGAAAAGCATGATATGGGGTGGGGTTATGGAATGGTAAATTCACAGATACTTGCACAACTCCTCCCATGGGTCCTGGTGAGGGTCCCATCGGATTCTGAGGAGGTCCATTCCCCTCATTCGTGGACATCCGTTCACTAGATGTCCTTCTGTGTAACATCTGGTACACCAAACCTGCGGTCGTCTTGGTCTGGGTATCGCTAATTCCTGAATATTTTCTGTAAGCGCTAATATTTTCCCCTGTAGTTGCACCAAATTTTCATCTTCTGGGGGTCTGGTCACTTTCAGGCTCCCCAGATATCCTGCCATGGCTTCAATCTTCATTGATTGTTGCAAGGCATCTGTCAAAGTGGCTATCCGTTGTTGTGTTAACGAAATTTGTGTCAGAGGTAGAAATCCCTAAATATACCATTCTCTTTGATGTTCCTCATGAATTGGATGCACTAACCTCCCTATAGCATATTTAAACCTATGGCTATATTCCCAGGATGATTGACCTTCCCTTTGTTGAATCTTGCACAACTAAGACAGAGCTTGTTGTTCTGATTGAGGTAGCTTAAACTCCGCTATGAACCTTGTTCGTACCTGGTCAAGTGTGAATGCTTGAACTTGCATTCCTGACACTCATGGCTCAATGACATTCATGTACCATTTGAGAGAACGACCTCTCAAGGTAGTTTAGAACTCAACCAACTTATTTGCATATGGATTCCCTCTAGAGCTCCAGATCGCTTCACACAAGAACCAATACTGCTCAACATCTTCGTCTCCCTTAGCCCAAAATTCTGGGTATCGAGCAATCAAACCTCCTGCGTGACCAACCATTGTTGATCTTGTTGCTCCTATCAAAATAAAACCTAATGGTCCTACTTGCGACCTATCAGGGGATCCCAATATCCTCCATGTACTTTCACCTCCTGGTTGTGACTGACTAACTAGTTGCACTGACATAGAATTAGAATAAGAGGGTAGTATTGAATTTACCACTTGGATCTGAGGGGTCTCGTTCTTTTCCTCTGGAGTAGTCTCTTCAGCTGTATTACCGATCTTTCCTGGCATCGGGGTTGAATCTTCTCCTTCCTCTTCAAGATCCATGTCGACTTCCTTCTCCTTTGATTCTACACCTTCTCCTTCTTGTCCACCCTTCTGGGGACTTCTTTCTCTTTGCGCTTCTCTGTCACTTAATCTTTGACCAGCTAGTCTTTCATGTCTTCTCATCTTCCACAACTCTTCCATCTGTCTTTCCTCTACTTCTCCTGTTTCGACTTCTTTTCGCAACTTCTTGGACTGTTTTGTTGCTTTCTTTATCTTATTTCCCCACCACTTCTCAACTATGGCAACTCTTTTCAAGGCTCACTCATCTCTAGAGTCCATTTCTTATTGTTTCCCACGTTTGTCAAAGAACCCTCTCCCCTCTCTTGGGCCATGACTCCACCACAAACTCTCCCTACCCCAGGTGAGGGTGTTTATGCATCCATATCAGTCAGGGACATAGTCAACATCCCCTCTTCCATCAAGAAAACCTTAACCCACATGGGAATTTCTCTCAACATCCTTCCCCTTGCGTCTTTCTTGAAATATTCTTATGCTTGTGAGAAATATTGGTGCTTCTCAGTTGCAAACTCAATAATGTATCCTTCTAATGTGGTATTGATCCAGAAATCAATCGCTCGCGTGACTGGACAATCCAACCGATGAAGTATTGTAATATTTTATGTATCCCAAGTACAGGTCCTCTTGACTTGTTCTTGGAATCCTGGAGCTTCTTGGAGCCTATCTATTCAGTGGAAAAGTTCTTCTGGGAATTGAACCCAGAATATCTCGTACTGGTCGCTCGATATTTTTGAGTAAAAGACTGCCTCTCGTGTATCTTTCACATATTTTCTTCTTAGCTCCGCTTCTTTCCGTATGAAGGCGTCACAATTTATTTCCCACCATTGGTGAATATTAGATCTGTGAATCCGCGAAAGCGTCCTCCCTACAGGTTCCCTTTTACACACGGTCCCGACAATGGAACCATTTTGTTGGCACAAAATTGATCAGACCAGGGTCCTTCTCAGGTTACCAACAAAAGGTACCATGTAGTCTAGAGCACTGGTATTTTCAACTCCTCCGAAAAGAATAAATCTCACCTGAAGCAGAACCAAGATAGAATGATAGGGAAGGGAAAGGAGAATACTTAGGTGGGCTCCCAGAACCTTCAAGATTCACCATGGTCTTGCGCAAGACAGGATAACTATAGAACATATTTAAACTCATACACATAAGAACTAAGGAAACTTAAGTTGCGAAAAACATTCATACACAGAAATATCATATGGAACTTATGAAGCATAAATAAGTACTGTAAAGATACAACTCACAAGCATAACCACAGAATGACGCAACATATTTCAAAATTTTGGATCCTTCTTTATATATTTTCATCATAACTCTCAGATACAACCTCAGAGATACAAGTTAGTACTCTGTTACAGACTTCTGTCTCTGGACTCATGTTACAGAGCTCTATTTACCCAAAACTGTATACAAATTACATTTACAGAAGTAGAGCCCAACCTATCAACAACAACAACTAGAAGAAACAACCTGAACCCAACCTGAACCCGAACATAACCCTTTTTCAATCATATTCATCTCATATATATATGCTGAGTAGGATCTTATGGCTTTGGGCTTGCATGATTTCTTGTTCTGTTGCAACTGCTTTTGCCTTCCTGGTGTTGCGATGTCCTTTTTTTCCACCGCTTTCTGTTCATTTTTCTTGCTCTGTTGTCCAACTTATTTTTTTAGCTTGCGCAACTCATGCTAAACCAAAATTGGGACTATAATCTTTCTTGTGCAGCTTCAAGTCCAAAAACGAAGGGCCCAACACCATTCTTTTCCATGCCATGCCTTGCCTTTCCATGCAATTCCTTTTCATTTCATTCCTTTACATACCATTCCTTTCCATGTCATGCCATGCCATGCCATGCCTTGTCATGCCTTCACTTGCCATGCCTTGCCTTCACTTTCCATGCCTTACCTTGCATTCAATTTCCATGAGAATATCAAGGTTATAACATAAGATATCTTTAATCATATATCTAAGGCATCATATATTTTTCAAACATGGATGATCATAATTAATAGGATTTACCTAGATCAACATGTTTCATTTCCATACCAACATGTCCCTGAACAACTTGAGGATGCGAGTTGCAACTTACGGTAAAAATCAAATCGAGACTCGGATGGGTGAACCGCGAGTTGCATTGGATATAGAGCACTAGGCTTCAGCTAGTAGGGCCCTTCTGTTGTCATTTTGTCCTCCAAAAAACCGTTTGTTGGAGTATCTCCGGCACTAGGGTTTTTCTCAATGAGGCATAATGCAATTTTTGAAGAGGAGGTCGATTTTCAAGAACAATGTGTTGGGCATTTTTGGATAGTGTAGTCGCATGGGCCTTGGACAAATAGACTTTTGGGAGCTTACAAAACTTCGTTATGCCGCTCTGTTTGGATTTTATGCCCCCGGACCAAATTGGCCACATGTCCCTGAATGGCTAGAGGAGGCGAGTTGCAACTCATGATAAAACTCAAAATGGGACTTGGATGGGTGAACTATCAGTTGCATTGGATCCAGAGCACTAGGTTTCATCTAGTGGGGGCCCTCCATTGTCATTCCCTCCTCCGGAAAACCATTTGTTGGAGTATCTCTGACACTAGGGTCTTGCTCAATGAGGCATAGTGCAATTTCTGAAGAGGAGGTCGATTTTCAAGAACATTGTGTCAGACATTTATGGGTAGTGTAGTTGCATGGGACTTGGCCAAAAAAAATTGCGGGAGATTACGAAAATCCATTATTCCGCTCGTTTTGGATTGTATGCCCCCAAACCAAATTGACCACATGTCCTTGAATGGCTTGAGGAGGCGAGTTGCAACTTGCGATAAAACTCAAATTGGGACTTGGATGGGTGAACTGTATGTTTAATTGGATCTGGAGCACCAGGTTTCAGCTAGTGGGGCCCCTCCACTGTCATTTCTTCCTCCAGAATACCGATTGTTGGAGTATATTCAACACTAGGGTTTTCCTCAATGAGGCATATCGCAATTTTTGAAGAGGAGGTCGATTTTTAAGAACACTTTTTTGGGAATTTGTGGGTAGTGTAGTCATGTGGAACTTGGACAAATAGACTTGCAGGATCTTACAAAACTTTGTTATGCCGATCGGTTTATATTTTATGCCCTCAGACCAAATTGACCACATGTCCTTGAATGACTTGGGGAGGAGAGTTGCAACTCACAATAAAACTCAAACCAAGACTTGGATGGGTGAATCGTCAGTTGCATTGGATCTGGAGCATGGAAAGTCAAGGAAAGGCATGGAAAGGAAATGCATGGCAAGTCAATGCATGGCATGGCATGGAAATACATGGCATGGCATGTGAAGTTAAGGCAAGGCATGGAATGGAATGGCAAGGCATGTCACGGAAAGTGAAGGCATGGCATGGCATGTCATGGCAAGTGAAGGCATGGCATGGCATGTCAAGACAAGGCACAAAATGGAAAGG
>JZKD02S0445113.1:161166-174594 GCA_000966675.3 Picea glauca
CCACACCCCCTGTCAAGTAATGGGGTTCAAACGCAGTTGAAACAAGACCTTTGAATCATGAAGATAATTAGGCTCCACAACCAAGAATCTGTTGGGCAGAGGGAACAATGTAGAATGCGATAGCTATGAAAATCGCTACAAACAAGTAAATCATCATTGGAGTTTCATTTCCTTTTGTTTTTTGATATTTATATTAGACATTGTTCATTGTCATTTTAAACTTTCTTCTGATATTATATATGGAAATTGGAAGTTTTATTTTTTTTAACTCTTATAATTTGCAATTTTTTTGACCATGTTAGTCCACCATAATTTATTTGAGAGTACCCAAACTCTTTCACATATGGGTGCCATTTGGGTTTTAGAATAATTTTTCAAGCAAATTGGTGAACATTTTCAAAGAAGGATATCAATGAATTCCCACTAGTGGGTCTCAATGGGATTGAAGTGAYTTCATGAATTTGAGAATCATAATTCCATTAGGAATGRTGCACCATCTGGATATAAATCGTGGACATCTGACTTCTTTGGATGGTAAKTAAATGCATGTASTGGTGTAAATAGAAGTGGTGATTTTTTCTTTGGAAAACAATATTTGCATGATGCACCATCTTGCCATTCACTCCACTGAAGGTGAGAAAGTAAATGAATGCTAGTTGTTRGAAATTAAAACTTTTTAAAGGGGTTTTTCCCAATTCTAAATTGACCCATATTGTCAAAAATTCAATCAATTTTTTGGATCAATGGGAACTCTAACTTTCTATATCAYCGAATTTTGACAATTGTAGGSGAGTTTTTACAAGAATAAACAACTTCCATAGAAATCATTTGGATGCATGGAAGTGTGGGACCCTATCCATTTGTTAAAAACACTGCAAATTCCAAGATAAATGATGATCAATGATGAATATGGGTGAGATCACATTGTTAAGGAAAACTCACAAGGCCTTGAGTCAATGAACCCGTGACATAGCACATTCGTTCATGGGATATTAAAGAAATCTCTTAATTTCACTAAATATTAATAAATACCTCCCAAAATCCTTTTATTAAAGCCCCTCTTTAATATGTCTTTCCAACTCAAAAATATCCCTATTTTTGCTAGATACCCATTTTTATCATCGCTAATACCTATAAGCCTTCTTGTACCCTACATCCCCCCCCTCCAAATACATATAACATATTGACTTATTTTTTCACAATTTTAAAACCCTCTTTATGAATGAACATGATAAGATATTGGTCAACAAGGTGAAGCTCCCATGGGAAAACCTTGGAGCATAAATCCCCCTACACCATTTGACCCAGGTGGATATTGGTGGCTGCCCACCTATTCCAACTGGTTCCTCTTGTCCATTTTTGTTCAGCACGTTCTTCTATACTTCTTTGTAACTGTGGGCTCTACACTTATGGGGCTGCCTGAAGCCCTACACATCCTCCAGGTGGATATTGGTGGCATCTCGCCTAATCCAACTGGCTTATTTTGTATGTTTTCATGTCATCACATCTTGTTGTACTTCCAGGGTCGTTTTGGGGCCCTAAACATTGTTTTTTTGGCTCCCCATGGTCAAACTGTAGACATAGTCAACGTTTGATTGTGGAATGTGTATTTCTATGGAATACCTTTCCAACGGGATATCACATGCCTAAAATGGAGGTCATATGCAAAATTTACGACCCCAGGAAGTTGAGGTACCAACTTACCCATAGGGGCCCACATGACTTTTGGTGTTTCACTTTTTAGGGTTAGGTTTTTGGATGTCTAGGATTTTGGAATTCATTAGTAATATCAAAAATGCCTCTAGAGCCTCATTGTAATCATTCTCCTCAGATGGATGTGCATAGTAGCCACATCTCTTCTCAAAGATAACTACCACCATTCGAGCAAGTGTTTCAGTTCTACAATTTTATAGTTTCAACCTATTTCATTTATTCAATAGAAGATGTTGTTCACTGGATATCTGTGTTATTCTTCATATCTCCGTGTTTATTATATTCAGTCTGTAATCAGTTCGTTTTTCTACTAAATCCAGATAAGTGGTATCAGAACGGTCTGCTCTTCATTTATTTTTCTTCATGCATGTCCCCAACAAGATCTAGGTACAAGAAGTTGGGACTCGAACCAATCGACTCGTTGCAAGATCAACAACATCGAGCCCGAAAAAAAAAACATGGGGGACAAAAATAAATATGATGGAGCAAGAGATCTTATTAAAATGTTGCTCGAGGAAGCCCTCTTGTGACAAAGGAATGAAATGATGGACAACTTTGTGCAGATCCTTCAACGGCTACCCACAGGAGAAGCATCTTCATCAAGCGGCCATGCAACCCCCTTCAAGGTACATGTAAATTTTGATATTCCATTATTTGAAGGACTAATAGATGCAAATGTTGTAGATAAATGGTTGAATCTGCTCGAAGGGTATTTTTCGGTCCACAATTTTTACGATAGGGAAAAGATTACTTTTGCACCCCTCAAGGTCGTCCCCCATGTTAAGGACTAGTGGGATACTTACTTTTAGCAAAGGGCCATAGAGGAATCTACAATATTTGTGGTGGCCCCTACATGGGATTCCTTCCGGGACACCATTAAAGAACAATACTACCCTGTTGGAAGCTACGAGGACCAGTATACCAGATGGACCATGTTGTGTCAAGAAAGGAACCAAAAAGTACCAAATTTCACCAATATTTTCCATACCCTGTGCACCAAGTTGGGTATCAAAGACTCGTAACGTCATCTGGTGCTCAAATACCGTGTTTTTTTGCATAGATACATTCAAATAGAAATGGATTTTTTGGACATCGCCTCATTGGGCACAGCTTATAGATACGTTGTCAATATTGATCAGAAATTTATGCAGAAGAGGCGAGAGTTTGGATCTGCAAACTCCTCACAGCCAAAGCAAGGCAAAAGAGGCCCTAACCCACATAGCAAGGGATCGAGCCGAGATGGCCGCTCTTAGTACAACTAGTCCAATCCGCAACACAAGAAGGGCAATGAGAAGATGAAGAAGGACACGGGAAAATGGTGTGAGTACCATAAAATCCCTTGGCACAACACTAAAGAATGCCTCTGCAAGCAGTCACTTGTGGAAGAGCTGAAGGCTTCCGAGTCGAAGGTTGATTCTGATTCCGAATCAAATCCCAAAGGAGGGAAGCACGTTATCGATGTTGAACCCAGTGCCAGTGTCACTACCACCAAAATCCGGCCAAGTGAACCCGAAGAACTAGAGGAAGGGGAACGCCTCTTTCACTTAGAGATGTGGGTAAAGGAGCTTTGCTTCATTTCATTGTTGATAGTGGCAGTTAGAAGAACCTGATTTCAATAGAGGTCATCAAGCAGTTGGACCTGCCAATGACACCGCACCGGCAACCCTACACCATCGGATGGCTTCGCCAAGGAAGAGATCTTCGTGTCAGCCAACAGTGTCATCTACCCTACGCCATCAATCCTTTCAAAGATGAGGTATTGTGTGATATTGCTCCCCTTGAAGTTTATGATGTTCTTTTAGGACAACCATATTTTTGGAAGCATCATGTTGTGTATGAGTCTAGACCCTACAGTGTTATTATTACTTTGGGTAGACAATTGTAGAGGATACCAGAGGTAGCGTTGCCCACCACTATTTCTTTTATCTATGCTAAGAAATGCAGTAAGGTCATTTCACAGACCGAGAAGTTAGTTTTCATTGTGATCCATGCTCACATTAAGCAGAAGGTCGCCACCACATATGTGGCCTCTACACAGAGCCTCTCTTTGTAGTAGAAGCAAGTGGACATGATCATGGAAGAATATAGAGACATCTTCTCCTCACTCATTGGGGTACCAATGCACTCCCAATTCAAGCATCCAATTGATATGACCCCCGATGCACCTCTACCTAATGGAACATTCTATCATCGCTCACTAAAGGAAAATGACAAAAACAGGCGTCAGATCCAAGAGCTTCTTCAAAAGGGGCACATCAGACCCAACTCCTCCCCTTGCGGAAGCTCGATTGTACTGGTGCAAAAGAAGGACGGGATTTGGCGACTCTGTATTGATTACAAAGACTTAAACAAAATCACAGTCAAGAACCGGTACCTAATTCCCATGATCGATGACCTTCTTGACCAACTAAAGGGGAAAAATTTCTTCAGCAAGATTGACCTAAAGTCTGGCTACCACTAGGTTCCCATCGAATCAACTGATGTATGGAAGACAACTTTCAAATATAAACAAGGTCTCTTCGAATGGTTGGTCATTCTCTTTGGCTTAACAAATGCACCGGCCACTTTTATGAGGTTGATGGATGATGTATTGTGACCCTTCACCAACTCCTTTGTGGTGGTATATTTGGATGACATCCTCATCTTCAACAAAACTTTGGAGGAGCACATACGACATATTCAACAGGTTTTGATCACTCTGCGGCAACACAAGCTATATGCCAACTTGGAAAATTGCTCTTTTGGCATGAACAGGGTCCAATACTTGGGATACATTGTTGATGAGCATGGGGTACATGTTGATCCTGCTAATATCCAATTCATCCGTGACTGGCGAGACCCGACCACACTAACTGAGCTTCGAAGCTTCTTGGCACTGTCCAACTTCTACCAACGGTTCGTGTTGGGATTCTCCCATATTGCATGGGCCCTCAGCCAGGTGAGCAAGGGCGGTGGTAGGGAAAAGTTCATGTGGGGGAAGGAACAACAATGAGCATTCGATGATCTGAAGCATCGCTTGTGCTCGGCTCCAATACTATCCTTTCCTGATATGCAACAACCATTTGAGATTGAGACTGATGCATCTGACTATGTTGTAGGGAGAGTTCTCACTCAACATGACCATCCAGTGGCATACCATAGTGATACACTCTCAAGTACTTTCTAGAAATACCCCACCTATGATAAGTAAATGTTTTCCATTGTACAAGTCTGTCGTCAATGAAAACATTACATTCTGGGAAAGGAGATGATCATCCACACTAATCACAAGCCTTTGCATTTCATATAGACACAGGGGAAATTGCAGAACGACCGCCATCAAAAGTGGTCCACCTACCTGCAACAATTCCATCTCAACATCAAGTATAAGACAAGGATCTCAAATCGTGTCGTTGACTACCTCAGTCGACCTCCTGTGGCTGCACTCACCACTGTGCTTCATTCCTGTAGACATGAGGCATTTGAGTGGCCCCAACTTTATCAACAAGATCTGAACTTTGTCACCACCTATCAACTCTTGGGTACCGGTGCAACTGTCACTGATTTTCACATTCAGGACATATTATTATGCCATCTGGGCCATCTTTGTGTTCCTACAAGTGAGCGTGCAAAATTGATATGGGAAGCCCACTACAGTCGGATGGAAGGACATTTTGGCATGGAGAAAACTATGGTCGTTAGACTTCGAAAACATTTTTATTGGCCAAAAATTCAACAGGACGTTGGTAAGTATATCATATATTGCATTTCCTCTGCCATTGCCAAGCCATCCATCAAGAAGAAATGCTTATACACCCCTCTTCATATTCTTGAGAATCCTTCAGAATCCATCTTAATGGATTACATGTCTGTCCTTCCATCCACCAAGCAAGGAAATCACTGTGTATTTGTGGTCATTGATCGGTTTTCGAAGATGGCCATCCTCACATGCTGCAAGAAGAATATCACATCAGTAGATACTGCCAAGCTCTTCTTCGAACGAGTATGGGTCCATTTGGGGATACCACAGACCATCATCTTCGACCGGGACAGCAGGTTCCTCAACACATTTTGGTTGAGTCTCTAGTCACTGTTGGACACCAAGCTCACTAAATCCACTTCTTTCCACCCCCAAACAGATGGCCAAACAAAGGTTGTCAATCAGATGATTGTGCACATCCTGCGCATGTACAAATCTAAGCATCCACATACATGGGATGAGAGTCTCCCCTATGTTCAACACAGTTACAACAGGGCTCTCCATAGCTCCATCGGCCATAGCCCATTTCAGGTGGGGTTGGGATTCCAACCCTTGGGTCCCATGGATGTTGCACTACCTTTTTCCACCACACAGACAAAATCTTCCCATGTTCAGTCTGAGACTGAAAAAGGCACCAGATTGATTGGGCGGATTCAACACATCCGCCAACAGGTCCAGGATATTTTGCAGAAATCCAATGCTAAGTACAAGAAGCACTATGATCAACACAGGGTACCGCACCAGTTTCAAGTTGGCGACAAAGTCTAGTTACATTTGCAGAAGGAGCGTCTCACGGGGCCCCATCGGAAGCTTTGCCCACTTCGCTATGGGACTTACACTATCACCAAGGATATGGTTAGCAATGTTTTTGAGATCAACACTCCACCCTTCCTTAGCCTGCATCCAGTGTTCAATGTGGACCTCCTTCGGACATATTTTCCACCATTATTGGACACCTCAGAGATCGCAAAACAGCTGACACCAACAGAGCTCAACCCTGACTGCATGGAACAAGCATCCACTAATCATATAGTGGACACACATTTCAAGGGTACTCGCCTACAGAAGATCCAACTTTATCGGATTGTTAAGGCAAGGAAACTCCTACACCAAGGCAAGTGGCTCACCCGAGGCCAAATCTAACCGAAGTTTCCTCACCTGATGGGGGAAATCAATGCAATGGAGACCATTTCTTCCTAAGGGGGGGGATTGATCTAGGTGGATATTGGTGGCCACCCACCTATTCCAACTGGCTCCTCTTGTTCGTTTTTGTTCAGCATGTTCTTCTATACTTCTTTGTAATTGTGGGTTCTACACTTCTGGGGATGTGTGAAGCCCTATAAATCCTCCAGGTGGATATTGGTGGCCTCTCGCCTAATCCAACTGAATTATTTTATATGTTTTCATGTCAACACATCTTGTTGTACTTCTAGGGCCATTTTGGGGCCCTAAACATTGTTTTTTTGTCTCTCCAGAGTAAAACTGTAGACATAGTGAAATTTTGATGATGAAATGTGTAACTCTCTGAAATACCTTTCCAACGAGCTATCACGCACCTAAAACAGAGGTCGTATGTAGAAGTTACGACCCCGAGAAGTTGAGGTACCAACTTACCCATAAGGGCCCACATGACTTTTGGCGTTTCACCTTCTAGGGTTATGTTTTTGGATGTCTAGGGTTTTGAAATTCACGAGTAATATCAAAAATGCCTTTGGAGCCTCATTGTAATCATTCTTCTCAGAAGGTTGCGCGTAGCAGCCACATCTCTTCTCAGATATAGCTACCACCATTCGAGCAAGTGTTTCAGTTCTGTAGTTTTACAGTTTCAGCGTATTTCATTTATTTAATAGAAGATAGTGTTCACTGGATATCCATGTTATTCTTCATATCTCTGTGTTTATTGTATTTAGTCTATAATCAATTCGTTACACTCCTAAATCTGAATCATCATCAATGTTCCTCATTTCCCTGAGATTTTTTCCAATTGTTAAATGGAGGTGCATGAATCAAGTGGCTCAAGTTAATCTTGAGCTTAAATCCCCAGTGGTGACATTAGTCACCAACACTTTGAGATCATTGGCAAAGATAAATTTGGTGGAGAAGATTGGACAATCCTTGTGGATCTCAGCACCAAAATCCCTTTACACCCCAACCTCCTCTCATTGTGCATGGGCCATTACAACCAATTAAGTATTATATAATTTTTTGTGGTAGATTCATAGTACAATAGGCTATTTTTTGTGTACTAATGATCTCAAATACCTTATAGAAACTTTCTTAACTCCCTCTCTGTATTTTCTCCACTTGTCAAGAAAACAATAGTTTCTCTATTTTTCTCCCTTTGCTAAAAACGAAAAATCTATTTTTCCTCCTTCATGGATTCTCCCTGTGCCAAGAAATTCATTTTCTCACGATGTGTTCGTTGTCTAGGTGCTTAGGCCCACATTATGCCAATGTGGCATATTTTTCTTACTTTGTGTATTTTATATTTCTCTAATCCTTTATAGATCAAGCCTTTCCCATTTTAAAGGTTTTCTATCTCACAAAAACTTAATTGAGTCTATCGACAAATATTCTTTTCCATGCTCTACCTTTGTCTTTGGAGGTAAACTACTATTTGAGGAATATGCTTATGGAGCTTGATTACTCCACAACTTCATAACTATGATTACAAGTTGTTTACTTACATTTACTAATCTTTTATCTTGTTTCACTATCACTAAATAAATCCTATGTTCCCCTTTAAAAGTGTTGATTAGGCATGATTTTCCATCCTTGACCAACCAATCTACTCATTTTGAAGAAAATTGACATCTCAATCCCATAAGTATGAACCACCAAAAACTACTTCACAAATATTGAGGGGCACCACATTACACCACACCTCATTGATGTTGGGATCCTCCTTAGGGGTGTAATGGGGGTTTGAGGCCATTCATTGTAAGGTGGACTAGGTCCACTATGCTTGCTATTATTAAATAAGGACCACTATGGTAGTTAGTATTGAATAAATGTAATGGGGTCTCATTAAAGAAGTTCCATTAGGTAATTAAGAGGTTGTTATGATTAGGTTTCTCTTGTTAATTATAAATAAGGATGGAGTCCTCTTGTTAAGGTGGAGTTTATTGTATTTGGAGTTTAGCTTATTGAGAGGTCACTCAATCTTAAGAGACAAATGAACAAGAGTGGATTCCTTCCATAAAAGGATCAATTGTAAGGTGTTTCCCTACTTTAAGGGTATATTTCTATAATCAAGTAAAGGGAATTATATATCTTATTCACATATATCTGGTATGTGATAGAATTTTTAGATCTAAGGTACATAACAAGTGGTATCAAATCTCTTTGATGGGCCACAACACTCAAATAAGTTCTTGTAGATTTATGAGAATAATTTGAAGAAACCAACTATAAATCTAAGATCCTCTATAAAAATCACCAAAGTCCAAAAAAAAATCATCTAAATTGAAGCTTGGGAATTGAAGATGTCGTTAATCTAAAATCAACTATTTTAAGGTTTTTCCATGACGGCTGCATGGCCCACTGCAAAGAAAATATCTTTTGGCAAGGTGCTTAGATTGTCATCAAAGCAACACCATTGGAAAGAGGATTTTTGAGGATTTTATTTGACATATTATATGTTATGATTTTGATCAATATCTAGTGCACTACAACCCTTGCAAATTTCCTCCCTTAAACCCTAACGAAAGTGAATAATGGCAATGTGGTGGAACATGCGATGGGAGGAACGAATGTTAGTGAAGAAAGTTATCTAGGATCTGTATAAGGGATACCGATATATGAAAGATATACTCCATAAATTTGAGGATACCCATGTTATTGGTACCACATATCCTTTCATCATTGATGAGTATAATTGAGAAAGATATTCTTGGTATGATTGATTGCCATGATTGGTACATGGATAGTTTCCATTTCCAATATGACAACTACTTTCACCTTCTATTTGATGACCACTCCACTTTATGTAGAGAACATCTTGGGGGGAAGTTAAGAGCTTGTTATGACTACTAGTTTTTAGCTTGTCTATTATCCAGTAGTAGTGTGTTAAGTGGATGATTTTTGGAAATGGATGGATCTATATTTTTGGATTGTAACGTACCCAACCACCCACAAGCTGGGCATGCTACTTCAAAAATTGCTTCTGAACTAATTTCGAATTCGGACAAATTTTTAATTAATAAAGGTGCATGAAAGATTCACATGCAGGGATCAAGATTCATGTTACAGTATAAATAATGTTTAAACATGCCATACATAACAATATCCAACAATCAAGAACATAAAAAATGCACATCTCAGAGATATTAATCAATACATAGCGGAAATAAATGTATAAGCAGAGAAACACATGACAAAGATCACTTATCTTTAATGAAATGAATCACCAATTGGTTGTAGACCAAGGACGTTCCACCCAACCATAGACATTGTTGTTCCAAGTCTCAACGACAATGTCACCCCCGAGACAGGGCTATGAATCCACAAGGACGGTTCCAGAGTGTCACTCAAATTCCCAAACCAGTCAGCACTCAAGCTCTCACATGATTCTCAGCATACACAACAATCCAAAGTACACCAGCTCTCTTCTACCCAGCTTGCACAACCCAAGAGAATGGACCCCCTTCTCTGTAACACAGTCCCTCAGGTTGTCCACCTCCTTCTAGGGATCCAATGCATCTAGTCAAGAATCTCCATGCCGAGACTCTCAGGATTCGCAGTTGTGGGAAAAACTTAACACATGCCAATGCATCTCAGACATGCAGGCATTAATTCATAGCTAGAATACACCTACAATCATTACTGCCAACAAAACCATGGATCCTCTACACAATTCATTTTTATTTCCCAAGCCAAGATCAAAATGAATGAGGAATGAAGAGTGGGTGAAAGAACAAATGGAGAGAGAACAAAAAGAAAGGTGTGAACAATGAACAATGAGTTAGTGAATGAGTGAACCCCCAAACAAACTAAAAATGGTTTTATGTATTTCTTGGAATTAAAGAACCACATGGTCTTCCCCCAAGAAGCTCATGTAATTCATATTCTCCATTAAAACAAAAAATGGGTAAATAAAAATATAAAATTAAACACATAGCCCCTCAAGCCCCCTCTCTTATGGAATCATATCCCCCTATAACTCTTGTCCTTGTCCATCTAGCAGCTAATGATTTATTTATTATTATTAATGATCAAAACATTACATTTCCTAGGCACACTCGCCTCTTTTAATTGTTTGGGCACTCTGACCTTTCATAAATTCACAGAAGACATTATTTAATATAGGGCTCAAAACCGAGGTATTACATGGATCCACAAGCAAGATAGGCATTTGGAACACCATTCTCAACTGGTTATTGAGTTTAGGTATCTTCATAGGTGAGTCAACATGATCACTTCGACACGGGACCTGAGTTTAGGGATGAGCTCTTTAAATTACTTCACCATTGCAGTTTGTACTTGCACATGGGACACGTGCTACTTCAACATTGTGGTCAACACTAGTACATGGGGCCCATGTTTAAGGTTGAGCTTATTGGACTACTTCAACATGATGACTAGCACTTGTATGTGGGACCTTGGTTCTTTGGCTTACTTCAACATTGCAATAACACTCATCGATGAGATCTTGGTATATGGTTGTACCTCCTCACAACAAGTGTTGAGGGCAATGCTTTCCTAAAGGGGGTGGAATGTTGGGATCCTCCCTAGGGGTGTAATGGGGAGCCTAAGGGCCCATAATACAGAAATAATGGTGGAGGCTATATAGTGTAAGGTGCACTAGGTCCACTATGCTTGTTATTATTAAATAAGGCCCACTATGGTAGTTAGTATTGAATAAATGTAATGAGGCTTCATTAAGGAAGGTCCACTAGGCAATTATGAGGTTGTTATGATTAAGGTTCTTTTGTTAGTTATAAATAAGAATGGAGTTTTCTTTATGAAAGGTGTAGAGTTTGGAACTTAACTTATTGGGAGGTCACCCAACTTTAAGAGGCAAGTGAACAGGAGTGGATTCCTTCCATAAAATGATCAATTGTAAGGTGTTGCCATATTTTAAGGGTATTTTTCTATAATCAAGTAAAGTAGATTCTACATCTTATTCTTGAATGCCTTGTATGTGATAGAATTTTCAAATCTAAGGTACACAACCATTAATATGATTAGTACCTATGACAACTTAAATTTACATCATGTGACAACTAACAATTTAGCATCTTTATGTAATGAGCCCATTGGGCAAGGATTTTAGGATGCTTATGAATTGTAAGCCCCAACCCTTATACTAGTGCCTCATAATTTAATTTATTTTAAAAAACAAAATCAAACAATGCACTCATGAGTGGTTCTCTTTATTTAAATTTTAGTAGTTCTCTTGATTTAAATCTTATTGTGAAAGAGTGTGTCGGCTCCTTCATCTTTTTTTATTCAATTGTTAGGGTTCTACACCATGGTCCAAGCCAATCTCATTTAGGTTCAATTTGCACTCTACTTATTATTTCTTTATTACATAGACTATGGTCCATGGTCCAAGCAAATCTCATCTAAATCCAAATTGCACTCTACTTATTTCTCTATTACATCGACCATGTTCTTTTTCTATTGTTGCTTCTTATTTAAAGGGTGACCTTTTTAATGCAACTTCAACGCTTTGCTTCCACGTGATCATTTCTCTATTACATCGACCATATTCTTTTTCTATTATTGCTTCTTATTTAAAGGGTGACCTTTTTAACGCTTTGCTTCCACGTGATCATTGATGACACAAAAATTGCAATGATGTTGTTATTATTCTTCGATTGCACAATCTTGGAATTTTTGTTCCTTATGTCTTTTCGTTGTTAAGTACCTTCATTTGGGTTTCTCATTTCTTCATTAGTTTTGTGTTTCTGCCCCTTTTTTTAAACAAGACAACCTTGCATGCATAATCGAAGTTCTTTACCTCAAAAAGGACTAGCTCTCCTTGGGATTTCATTAAGGTTTGCTCGTCCTCGATAGTATCGCTTGTTTCTTGAACTTCGTGATGCTCAAGGATATTCATTCGAGGAGTAGGCTAACTCGAGAGTAAACAGGTTTTTTTTTTCATATAAATGCTCAAGGATATTCATTCGAGGAGTAGGCTAACTCGAGAGTAAACAGGTTTTTTTTTTCATATAAATTTCTGGTTTTTAATTGATCCAGATTTTGATGGGTAGTTTAAGTTTCACCTCGATCAAGTTTCATGTATTCCTATCAAGTTTCATGTATTCCTGTATCTTATACAGAGATTTTATCTCATTTTAAACCAATAAAAATGCTAAAAAAATCTCTCAAAATTCTAAATTAACCAAAAATGTAAAAACGGATGGCCAGAAAACCTACTAAAAAGATAACTGCGGAGGAAAAATGCCCCCCAGTTAGCCCACAAATCTCTCAAAATTCTAAATTAACCAAAAATGTAAAAACGGATAGCCAGAAAACCAACTAAAAAGATAACTCCGGAGGAAAAATGCCCCCCCGGTTAGCCCACTCCACTTATTTGATCGGGGAAGCATCGCCATTTGATCAAGGCACTGTTTAAACCGTGCATGTGGTTTTCCCACCACATTAATGCATGACCAATCCTCTCCGGTCTTGCTAAAAATTATAGCTCTTCGTTGTGCTTCTAAATCCCCAACTATACCTCTAGCTATTAAAAACTGTCAACAAGCCTTCCAGCAGCCACTTGTCCAGCATAAACGAGGATACCAATCCTATCTTCGACTCTGGATGGAGTGGCAGAAGCTATAGCAAATGAACTGCCATTAATCAAGACTCTAAGCTTGGTTCCTTTGGATTTCTCGTGGTCAAATCTTCTTCTTCATGCTCACACTCCACTACTGAGAATTGTTCGTCATCTTAATGAGATGGGTCATCTGTGTGAGCGTGGCAATGATTTACTCCAAAAACGGAACCTATCTTCTGGTCCTCTTGTC
>JZKD02S0445113.1:210922-221645 GCA_000966675.3 Picea glauca
AAAAAGAAGAACTACAGTTGTTATGCAACTGTGTCCTTCACTCCAAGACGACTTCGCAGAGAATGAAACTTCTACTCAGTGACAGTCTTGGTGAATATGTTTGTCGCTTGTTCTGCTGAAGGAAAAAACTATAAGTCAATCATCCCCTCGTGTACTAAGTCCCGGATGTAGTGCATGTGGATCTCGAAGTGCTTCGTCTGCTGCCTCTGAACTGGATCTTTGCAAAACTTCAGAGTCCTCTGGTTGTCACACCAGATGACGATCGACCGATGAAACTGAATACCCAACTCAATGAGAAAATGTTGTAGCCACATAGCCTGAATGTTTATGTTAACTACCCCTCTGTACTCTACCTCGACTGAATATAGAGCAATAGAATCTTGCTTCTTGCTCGACCAAAAGATAGGCCTGGAACCAAGACTGAGTGAGTAACCAGATGTGGACTTGCGATTAGTGTTATCGCCAACCTAGTTGGAATTAGTAAACCCGATGAGATATAATGTAGAGTTTGTTACATGATGAATCCCAAAGGTGATGGTGCCCTGTACGTATCGAAGGATAGGCTTTGCAATCTTCCAATGTAGCTTATGCGACTCCTGGATGAATCTGGAAACTGCGTCAACTGCATAGGAGAGTTCTGGTTTGGAGTGTGTGAGATACAACAAGCTCCCCACTAGTTGTCTGTAAAGTGTGTTGTCAACCAGTGGAGTCTCCCCGCCATCCTCAAGTTTGACTCCTGAGAGGAAAGGAGTCGGAGCAGACTTGTAGTCTGTCATGTGAAATCTCTCAAGGAGATCTTGTGCATACTTGGCCTAAGACAGTTTGATGCCTGATGCATCCTGACTAATCTCAAGTCCAAGGAAGAAGTGTAGTGGACCCATGTCCATCATCAAAAACCTGTCATGTAGAATCCTCTTGACTGCAACAATTGCTGAAGTCGAGCAACCGATGATCAACAAATCATCAATGTACATAACTAAGAGTAGAAGTGAATCAGTTGTCATGAGCATCTAGACATTCGGGTCTGATTTACAATGTACAAAGTTCTATGACAACGTGTAGGAGTCCATCTTGGAATACCATGCCCTTAGAGCCTGCTTGAGGCCATAAAAGGACTTCTTTAGTCGACAGAAAAAAGATGAGTCCTGCATAAATCCCTGGGGCTACTCCATATAGATCTCCTCAGAGAGATCATCGTGAAGAAATGCATTCTTCACATCCATCTGATGGACTTCCCATCCCTTGGTTGCCGCAATGGCAAGTGCCAATCGTATGGAATCCATCTTCGCTACTGGAGTGAAGGTCTCATCATAGTCAATGCCATGCACCTGTTGAAAGCCTTTGGCAACAAGCCTGGCTTTGTATATGCTAATCTGTCCATCTGCTTCGCTCTTGGTCCTGTAGACCCATCTGCATATGACAAGTTTCCTCCCAGAAGGAAGGGGAACCGGATCCCAAGTTTGGTTCTCGAGGAGGGAGTTGTACTCCTCCTGCATGGCAAATTCCCAAAAGGGATTTCCAGCAGCGTCACCATAAGATTGTGGATCTGAAGACTGAACCAAGAAAAGATGTGTGGAGGGAAATGGTTCAGTGACACTGAGTACAACATGAGGCTCCTCGAAATTAGATTGAGCCCTCCTAGTATCAGCTGGATCACCAACGAGGTCCCTTGCATCCTAAAGAGTAGTATGTGCCCACTTGGGCCTCTGCTCTGGATCTGCAACTGCATTTGGATGCTCTGAATCTACATCCGATTGTACTGACTCTGAATCTGAATCATCTGATTCCTCTCAATCAGAACTCTTGTTTGAATAAGAGTCATCATGTGCATGCTCATCATCTCAGACAGGTGGAAGAATGAAGGTGTCTTCATGCGGCTGTTGAAGTGCATGTGATACACTTTCCTCGAATTGGACACTTCACTCAATTATGAGCCAGTCCGAGGAAAGATCAATAAGCCTATATCCCTTCACACTGCTGGGGTATCCAACAAAAATGCATTCAGTGCTCTGTGGATCAAGTGCCTTCCTCTTTTCAGAGGGAATTCGGGCCCATGCACGAGAACCAAAAATGTGAAAGTGGGTTACTTCCGGTTTGAGGCTGCTCCAAGCCTCGTAGGGGGTCTTATCCTTGGAAAATCTATGGGGAGATCTGTTTTGGATGTATGTTTCACAATTAAGTGCTTCGGCCCATAGTCTCTATGGTAGTGACTTTGCATGCAACATGCAAGATTCCATCTCCTTTAGAGATCTGGTTTTCCGCTCAACAACTTCGTTTTGTTGTGGAGTATAGAGAACTGTGTGTTGCAACTGAATCCCTACCTCATGGAAAAGATTATGGATCTCATGATTTACATAATCTCCCTCATTATCAGTTCAAAGGACTTTGATCTTCTTTCCCGACTGTGTCTCAACTAGAGCTTTGAAATCTTTGAGGTGTTGAAAGACCTCAGATTTTTGCCTGAGAAAGTAGATCCATGTAAAACGTGAGAAATCATCAACAAAAATGAGAACAAACCTCACTTTGTTGATGGATGGATACGGAAAAGGACCCATAAGGTCACTGTAGATCATATCTAAAGGTGCGGAAGCTCGCTGAGACTTTCCTTTGTCGAATTTCTCTTGAGGGTGTTTTCCGAGAAAACATCCCTCACATACTCCCTTAGAAAAATGGATGTTTGGTAGAACATCAACCAATCTTTGTTTACTAAGTTGTTGCATGTATCTGAAATTCAAATGTCCAAACCTTTCATGCCATATCCTACTACTTTCATTAGCATGAGTAAGCAGTAAAGCAGAATCAGGTTCAATGAATTTAGAAAATTTATACAATCTAGACTGATGGTTTACCTCACCGGTAGCAACTGTGGAGTTGGTTTGCATGTTGTAGATATCCACGTCATTTGGTGTGAATATGAATTTCTTTCCAGTGCTGGAATTCACCATCTGATACATGAAGATAAGGTTGATGGAAAGTTTGGGAACGTGCAATACATTCTCGAAGCTTCCATTGGTGAGTTCAATCCTTCCTTTGTCGATGACTTGGACAGAAGAGTTGTCCCGCATCAGAATAGGAGGACCTTTGCATGCATCCAATGAAGAATATACTTCTTTTGATGCAACCATGTGATGTGATGCTCTTGAATCTACGATCCAAGCATCAGGAGAGGAGTTGATGGAAATCAAGGCATGGCTAGAATTGCCTTTCTAGGAATTCAAATCTTCTAGCGTCTTCTTCTTGGCACCCTCGGGGATGCGATCTCCAAGGTTGTTTTGTTGAAGTATTTGAGACATTAGATCTATTTTCTTTTTCATGCATGCGGATTCTGGATGGAATCTTTTGTGATAGTACGAGCATTTCTCCTCTTTTCTTCCCTTTTCCCCTTTAGGTCCGGAGGCATCAGTTAAGGGTTTCGTGTAGCCTTCCTTCTTCGGATGTGCATGAGCTTTCCATTTATCTTTATCTTTAGATTTCTGATATTTGTGGTTGTCATCTTGCACAGTGAGTGCATGCGCCCTTGGGCCTTTGATTGTGCCCATGTTGATGAGTTTGGTTTGCTCTTGTGTCTGGGCTTCAATAAAGTCCTCAAGAGAAGGCATCTTCGAGGTGGCTCCAGAGGAGAATCTGACAGAATGGAATTTGGATACGAATACAGAGAATTCAGGACCAAGCTTGGAGAGAATGGTGATAACCATTTGTTTCTCCTCCTTCGATTTATCAACCCCGCAAGCTTTGAGTTGCGATAGTAAATCCTTGAATTTTGCAAAGAAATCTTGGATATTATCGAAGCTTTTTGGATCCAATGTGAGCAACTCCACCTACAGGATGTGTCCCCTCATCTCATCTTGTTTTACAAAGAGCCCTTCCAAGGTGGTCCAGACTTCATTGGGAGTCTTACAAGAAGATATATGAAAAAGGAGATCGAGAGAAATAAGACTGCAAATTGTTCTAAGTGCCTCATCCATGCGATTTAAATACTTGGATTTTTCTATGGCTGATGTCTGTTCTGTATATGTATTCAAGGTTAACCTATACAACCCTCTGGTTCAGAGATGTAAGACTATTTTCTCCTTCCATGCAAAATAGTTGTAATGTGTAAGAATGAATTCTTTTTGGAAACCCATCTTTCTACTGTCTTTAATCTTTTGTACCTGCAAAAAACTTTGGTGTAGCTTTTGCTTTGCAGTCTGTCGGCTCTAATACCATGTAAATTTGTTGAACCTGCACATAATAAATCTAGCTAGAAAATACTACACACAATTGCAGAGAGAAATTGAGAAAGAAGAAGAAGGAGAGAAAGAATAGAAGAATTCTCATTAACCATTGTGAATAATGAATAATTTACACATGATATACTCTGTATAACTCAATGAGTGCGCATTGGAGGAGAACCAATGCACCATAGTGGCGGTCTAGAGTGACTTGGACACACACCAACAGTGACGGGAGTGAACTACCACCTAGTCTAGTCTCTCAGGCAATTACGAGAGTGAACTGCCACCTAGTTGAGTTAACTAGTCAACTAGTCTACAGTTAACTGACTGAACAAAGAGTAGCTAGGAGTTAACTTAGGGAATCAAGGCAAGTGCACCAGTCTAGTGATGATCCCAAGGCAAGTGCGCATTAGCTGGTGATGATCCCAATGTTGCATGGTGACAAAACCAATGCAACATCTAAACTCAACTCAACTAGTCAAACTGAAGTGTCAACTGAAAGAGAATATTCTTCAAGTGGAATATTCTCCCCTAAAATATAGGAGTTTTGATAATGACTAATTATGACTAATAAACAAAAAAAACCTTAAAACAAAAAAATCCTAGATATGTGTGAAATAACTCCAACACAAAAATGTATTATTCACTTATTTTCAACTTATTATTTAAACATATTAATGAAAAAATATGAATATAAGATAAATTACAAATTTATTACAAAGGTGTATTATTCACTTCTTTTTAACTTAAAGTGTTAGTAAAGATTGCTCTCTTCATATTTCCTAATAAAGATTTGAGCAAATTCAATATTGTATATTTGTATCTATTATCTTTTCATCTTTCTCCAACTTCCCTTTTTCTGTAGGAATTACTTCCCTTTTTATGTGGAAATTACATTAAGCTTTTTCTTTCTCTTTTAATGTTTCCTTTCCAAATAGTCATTAATCAAGTTTGTAATAAACTTTGACTAATTAATTTATATATATATTGTTTGGATTTTGTATTTTTTTTAATTAAAAACTAAAGGCAAGAAAGCAATGCACTATATTTGTTTCTTTTATTAATTGAGATTACATTTAAGAATATATATATATATTTTATTCTTAGGGCGATTTGGGGGGATATTGGTGGTCACCCACCTATTCCAACTGACTCCTTTTGATAGTTTTTAGTTTAACATGTTTCTTTGTAATGATGACATTTCTTTGTAATTGTGGGTTCTGCACTTCTGGGGCTATCTAGAAGCCCTACAAAGCATCCAAGCAAATATTGGTGGCTTCCCACCTATTCCAATTGGCTTATTTTGGAAGTTTTCATGACAGTACATCCTTCTGTACTTCCAAGGTCGTTTTGGGGCCCTAAACAATGTTTTTTTTGGCTTGCCACAGTCAAATTGTAAATGGATTTGGAGCTTGAAGGCATAGTATGTAGTTCTCTAAAATGCCTTTCTAATGGGCCATCAGATGCCTAAAACGAAGGTCGTATGCAAAAGTTACAACCCTGGGAAGTTGAGGTACCAACTTACCCATCGGGGCCCACATAACTTTTGGTGTTTCATCTCCTAGGGTTAGGTTTTTGGATGTCTAGGGTTTTGGCATTCATGAGTAATGTTAAAAAGGCGTTTGGAGTCTCATTGTAATGATTCTGCTTAGACAGATGCACGTATCAACCACATCTCTTCTCAGAGATAACTACCACCATTCGAGCAAGTTGTTTTTGGTTCTGTAGTTTTACAGTTTCAACCTATTTTATTTATTCAATAGAAGTTATTGTTCACTGGATATTTGTTGTTGTTCTCAGTGTCTTTGTGTTATTGTATTCAGATTGTTATTTATTTCATTCCTCTTATAAATATGGATCAGTGGTATCAGAGCAGTATGTTCTTCATTTATTTTTCTTCGTGCATGTCCCCGACAAGATTTGGGTACAAGAAATTGAGACTCGAACCAGTCGAGCCTTTGCAAGATTGGTCATGCTGAGCCTGACAACAACTCATGGGGTATGAAAAGAAAGAGGATGGAGCAGGAGATCCTTTTAAACTGTTGCTCGAGGAAGCCCTTATGTGACAAAGGAATGAAATGATGAACAATTTTGCACAGATCCTTCGACGACTTCCCAAAAGAGACACATCTTCATCAAGCGGCCATGCAACCCCCTTCAAGGTACAAGTAAATTTTGATATTCCATTATTTGAAGGAATGATAGATGCAGATGCTATAGATAAATGGCTGAATCTGCTTATAGGGTATTTTTCGGTCCACAATTTTTTCGATAGGGAAAATATTACTTTTGCACTCCTCAAGGTCGTCCCCATGTTAAGGAATGGTGGGATAATTACTCCGAGTAAAGGGCCATCGAGGAATCTGCAATATTTCTGGTCGCCCCCACATGGGATTCCTTCATGGATGCCATTAAAGAACAATACTACCCCGTTGGAAGCTACGAGGGCCAGTAAACAAGATGGACCACGATGCGTCAAGAAAGGGACTAAACAATACCAGATTTCGCTAATATTTTCCATACCCTACGCACCAAATTGAGTATTAAAGACTCTGAATTCCATCTAGTGCTCAAATACCGCGATTGTCTGCATAGATACATTCAAACATAAATGAGGTTTCTGGGCATCGCATCACTGGGTGCGACTTATAGATATGTTGTCAAGATTGGGCAGAAATTTAAGCAAAAGAGGCGAGAGTTTGGATCTACAAACTCCTCATAGTTGAAGCAGAGCAAAGGCAGCCCCAACCCACAAAACAAGGGACATAACAAAGATGGCCACTCTCACGACAACCAGTCCAAGCCGCAACCCAAGAAGGGTAATGATAAGTTGAAGAAGGACACAGGAAAGTAGTGTGAATACCACAAAATCCCTTGGCACGACGCCGAAGAATGTGCAGTCGCAGGTGGCCGAGCTGAAAGTTTCAGAGTCATAGGAAGATTCTGACTTCGAATCAAACCCAGAAGGAGGGAAGTAGATTATCGGTGTCGAACCTAGTGCCACTGTCGCCACCACAAAAGTCTAGCAAAGAGAACCAGAAGAACCAAAGGAAGGGGAACGCCTCTTTCACTCACAGATATGGGTAAAGAGGCACATATCACTCTGAGGGTTCCCAATTAAATAAAAAGACAACCCCCTTGAAAATCAAACCTAGGTTAGTAGTGAAAAACTCCCACCAAATTAGTTGCTACCCAAAGCTAACAATACACTACTCATCTTTCATATTTATTATTAAAACTTTAAGACGTGTTTCACAATTTCATTGGTTCTTGCCAAGTTAGTGGCTCATTGCCTGTCCTTTACTTGGAATCTGCATTTTCATCGTGTGAAGGGAGAGAAAGGCGTCATTTCTAACCTGACTGTAAGTTCAGGTAATTGGATTGGGCAGTAGTAGAGTTAACTGATGATTTGAATTTATACTCCACATTTAAGCGTGTGGAGTACATTAAGACCTACAATATTAATTAAAAAGTCAACATATTAGGTAGAGTTTGCTTTTTGAATTACATAGAATATCACAACTTCATCCAATAATATACCTTAAATGTTTTAAGAAAAATGCAAATTTTATACCAATAATTATTATTATACCAGAAAAATGCAAATTTTATACCAATAGTTATTATACCTGCCACCGACAGGTTCTCGACAGGTTCTATTGTAATCACATTTCCTAGTCAAAAGTCCTTTTAGATTATGAATGAGTTGTTTTAATTGAAAAATATTTATAAAAAAATTAAAATTAATTTTTATTTTAATACGTAGTTATAAGTAATTAGACAATTTTTATTTTTTAAAAGGTTTGAAAAATATTTATAAAAAATTTAAAATTAATTTAAAAAATATATATTTTCAAAAATAATATATGACATTTACATGACTATAATATGTATCAATTCGTAAATTAATTCCCTTTCTCTCTTTTTCATGTTTCAAACTTTTTTAATAAATCTAGTCAATATTACCATTTGACATTTGTTATCTTAAACTAAAGTTTCTTGTTTTATAATGAGGGACGAGATACGCAGAATGAGCGACAAGATAAAAATGAGTAGAAAAGAGTATGTTGGAGGGTAGAATTTAAAGGGTATAAAAATGAGTAGAAAAGAGTATGTTGGAGGGTAGAATTTATAAGGTTGAAATAATTAGAATTAATTAATAAAATGATATATGGGTAAATAATAGATTATAAATTAAATTAAGTATAGGGAAATAGTGGAAAAATACAAAGTATCAATTAGATAAGGTATGAGAAAATTGGAAATGGAGATAAATAATTAAAATTAGATATTTTTTTTTTTTAAAGTTTTTTATTGTGAATGGGAATAATACTTCTTTATTGTTTTGAAATTATATCTCTAGTGTTTGTTTTGAACGAGAATAATACTTTTCTTTGGTTTTTATCTTTTTTACCCACAATAATATGTGTAGTTTCTCTCGGTTTCTGGGGAACTTCTATGAGGTTTTAGGAAATTATTTTTGGCTTCTTGAACGAGTTGAGCAATTGAACATGTGAAATGAAGTGAGTCACTTTTTACTTTGATTCAATTTTAATTTAAAATATATTTAAGAGATTTAAATATATTTTATTTATTTATTATTTTATGTTTCATAAGTAAAAGTTGATTTGAGAGATAAAGTCAATCCAAAATAATAATTGTTACATTTTTTTTCTCTTCTTTTCAATATGAAGACTCCGCCACCTATTCCAAAAACTCAGCCTAATAGGGGGAGCCCCCCCAAAATCACCCTAGAGATCCTTTACGATTATATGGAATCATTAGAAAAAAGGAGAAAAGAGAGAAATGCCAAAATCCAAATAGAGTTAGAAACATTAGAAAAAATGAGTGAAAAAAGAGATGTAAAACTCCAAATAGATCTAAAGGCAATGATTGATAAAATCAAATAAAGATACCATTCAATATGATTCAAGAAATGGAAAAACATAAACAATCAACCTAAGAAGGAGGGGTTGAAGAAAATCAAAGTTTGGGAGATAGGATTAAAGAGCTAGAAGAAAAACTAACCAACAATTTGACCCTCAATAATATGGAAAACAAATTGGATATCAAACCCATCAAAGAGGAAATGAATAAGCTAATCTAACTTGACCATGCGCGTAACAAAAGAGCCTTGAACCTCATAATTTTTGGTATAAGAGAACAACCAGAGGAGGATATGCTAGCAATAGTAAAAGAAGAATTAAATAATAAATCAATTGATACAACTTACGTCATAGAAGCAAAGATGCTAGGAAAAATAACAGATCACAGAGATAGGTTGATCTGTGTCAAAGTAAGTTGTAATGACCATAAATATAACATACTTAGTAAATCTCCGAGACTAAAAGGGTCACAGATATTTATAAATGAAGACCTCATTCCCGAAGACCAAGCTGAATTAAGGAAGGAAGTTCAAAATGTAAAAGAAACAAGGAAAATTGACAATAATTAGAAATAAAAAAACTATTGTTACATATAGAGACCAGAAGGATAATAATAAATAGGAATTTGGGACACTCGAGATCATTTTTTGGAGTAGTCGTGGCTTTCCATGGCGCAAAGGTCCTATGATAAGTTGGATCCCGAGTGATATTGATATTATTTGTTTCGTTGAAACTTGGGACCATGAGGAGTCTAAGGTCCCTAATATAGAAGGATTTGTCTTGTGGTTGGCATGGAACAAAAAATCCCATCGTAGAGGGATAGGAGGCATAGCTTGTTATATTAGAAAGAGCATTTCTCCTTACATTCAACTTCATAAGATTGACCCTTTCAATCAATACATTTGGATAGATTTCATACACCAATGCTAAGAAGATGTATATAGCAATTTGCTATTTTGCACCTATTAATTCTACTTTTGATAAGAAAAACAATCTAGATAACAATTGTCCCTATAATAATTTAGAATAAGATATTTATAGTTTGAAAAATGAAGGTAATATCCTCCCGCTAGGAGACTTTAATGCTAGGACTGCAACTAAACAAGCTACTCTTTTAAGTAATGACTCCAACAGTAATCCTTTATTGCTATATGAGGACCTTGTTTTATCTAATAGCTACAAAAGAAGCTCTGAAGACCTAATTGAGAATTTGTTTGGTACTGAGTTGGTCAAGCTCTACAACTCTCAAGACCTAATAATTTGCAATGGAGTAATGAAGTGGCCAAACTCCAACTTGATGACTTGTATTCATGGGCTAGGTAGTAGTGTTGTAGATTATGTGATATCTGATATCCCCGTTTCCAACCAAATAACAACTTTTGACCTTTTAAATTACCATGAGCTTGACTCTGATCATAAACGTTTAACCCTAACTCTAAACTTTTCCATGCATAGGAGCATCATTGAAGAGAATTCTGATAATCAAAGGAATTTGTGCTCTGACAAAAGTAAAGTTGACATTTTCTTAAAGGATTTAAATAGTAAATTAAATCTCCTAACTTATAAGGACAACATTGAAGAACTGTATCATAATTTTACAACTACCCTTTCCACTTCTATTAA
>JZKD02S0445113.1:248585-267078 GCA_000966675.3 Picea glauca
CATACAACAGATACGCATAAAATGAAGCAAGCAAACAAAAGCAAAACATCAATAACACAAAAGTGTCAAAAACATCCATGGTGATTGAATCAGACTCTTCCTATTAATTCAACAAATGTACATAGAGTTTCTTCACAGTCTCTCTCTCGGCTCTGCTCTCTCTTCTCCTTGAATGAATTGAGGATCTGAACATGAATCATACCAAGATACACGGGAGGGTGTCTATACTCCGTTTTCCCTCTCTAAAGCTAAACTGTCTAATCTACAGTTAATTCCTATCTAACARCATTAATTTACATAAATGCCTTCCTATCTACTAATACAATACAACCGCGCTTGKCYTTGAATGCCTCATCCAAAYGACGGCGCAACAATCTCCAAAGCATTTCAAAAATGTGCGCGCTGGCACTGTCCAGCTGTATGATTTTACTCCGTGCGCGCTGGCTCGCTTGATGACGTGTGGATGCTCCTGCATCACCAATGCCATTGCGTCCAACTCGTCACGTTGATTCTGCCCATATATTTTTTTTCGCAAATGGACACCGTATGCGAAGGTTATTGCATTCTAATCAATTTCCCAAATAGGCAAAAAATAAGACTGGTCAAAGTCAACATGTCGTATTGCTGACGTCAACAGTACGACATGTGACGTTAGCAAGAAGTCATGATGACATCATCAGGGACACATGGAAGCATGAGGAGGTGACATGTGGAACTGTACGGATGACACGTGAAAGTCCATACATGACGTGGCCCAGTGACAGGATGACATGTGGAAATACGAACAAAAGGTAGTTGTACAAATGCTGATGTGGCAGGGTGATTGGTTGTACAGAAGCTGACGTGGTAGGGTGACAGGGAAGTACAGATGTTGACGTGGTAGGTGACTAGGCAGGTGAATTGGAAGTATAGATACTGACATGGAACGACACATGGTTGTATGACGGTGACATGGCAGTTGATTGTGCATGTTGACTGTGCACTGATTAGGTGCTGGCTGTACCGTACAGATGAATCACAAGGTGACACGTGGCCTAATCAGAGTGCACCACGTGGCACCCTGGATTTTTCCAATGTTGGCTAGGCAAAAACATTGGTTGCGATTCCTTCGAGCTCGAACCCCCGACCTCTGAGATGGGCAATGAACTACACCGAATGCGCTAGTCACCCGGGTTGTTATGTGGCTTATTGAAACAACCGACTGAATATACATTTGAATTGGTTATGGCATGGGTTTTTGGGTTAAGCCTCGGTCGGAGGGGGCTAGCACAGGGCCACTTGGCACCCCATCTGACCAGGGGCTAAGGACGAGGGGTCAACGCAATTGTTTGGAGTGCGCGAGGGTTAGGAGCCTGGACATATGGCACCATGCGACTAGAAGACCAGGGTTGGACTAGAGGGTTACGGGCCAATGCCTAGCGCTTGGCCATATGACAGTCTCCATATGACCAGGAGCCCAGAGAAAGGGGGTTGCACCCAACATTTTTCCTATTTGTGGTTTTTTAACTATATATTAAATATTTTTATTGATTTTTAATTGTGATTTTAGTGTATTTTACACAAAATTGAGGATCTAGAGCCCTTTTTGAGGCCAGATCTTGGGAGGAAGTTGGGAGGAGGATACCAACTCAAAATATATATAAACCAAAGGTCCTCAGTAGCATTATGGAGGTTCATATTGACAGAATGATGATGAGTTTATGAAGCTTGAAGCCATTTTTATGTAGGGAAGCCATTGAGGAAGAGAACTTTGCGGGCCAATTCTGGGAGCTACGCTCAACCTTTTTCAGTGTCGTCAGTTGTGTTGGATTCTTGAGGTCGATATGAATATAGACAGAATAGTTTCTAATCATTTTGACACTTTTCTGATGTACTTTTGAAGTATTGAAGAGAAATAAGAAATCCTCACCCACTGAGACAAAGGCCCATAGATGTAGGTAATCTTGCCGAACTCTGATAACAACTTTGTTGTTCTTTGTGCTTATATTCTGATATGCATTTCCTTATGATGGCTGCTATAATATCTCATTAATTTATTCTTCTTTCCTTAATTCTTAAATTGTAATTGACCTCTTGCTTAAAACTTAACCACATCTTTAAAGATAATTTTCGGATCAAGTGGTATCAGAGAAGGTTGACAGTTGGTTTTTGAGTTTGCATGATTACCAGGGAAAAACTGAGTCATGGTGAAGGCGAGCTTGTAGAAGGGGATCCTGATATTGGATTGAGAAAGAGGAATTCTCAAAGTGAGGAGATGGCATTGAAAGAAGGCATGTCTCAGAACGAGATAGAGTTGCAAAAGACTTTATTCACCATTTCTGAGATGGTAAAGGTCTTATATGAGAATTACTTGGAACAAAAGAGGCCTTTCCAAGGGGAATTATCAAAACAAGACAAAAGTGAAGAAGGAGATGATCCTCCTAAAAATCCTCCTTCATCTCCTTCTTATCCATCATCTTCAATTACAAGTTCAAAATCTAATGCAAGAAAACATTCCCATAAACATAAACATGATATGCCTTTACTTAAGCTTGATATGGAATTTGAATTTCCCATGTATGATGGTGAAGTCAATGCTGAGAGGCTTGATAACTGGGTCAGACAGATGGAAGTTTATTGTAGTGTGCAACAAATAAAAGATGAGGCAACTCAAATCCAGTTGGCATCGCTTCGTCTTGCAGGCACAACACTCATTTGGTGGAAAAGTAAGTTGCAAAATGGTATGCAACAAGTTGGCAATGTATTTCCACCATGACAAGATTTTGTTTTTGCACTTAGAAAACAATTTTATCCTTTGGGTTATAAGGAAAAGGCTTTAATTGAATGGAAAAGTCTTAAACTAAGAAAAGGACAAATGGTGCAAGAATACACAGATGAATTTCGTAAGATGGCATTAATGTTAAATATTACATTACATACCCAATAAAATCTTATGAAGTATATAGGGGATTTACCTGCACATATTCGTAACACTATATTTATGTTTGGACCTACTAATCTTGATGTTTTTTCTGTTCAAGAAACATACATTGAAGTAGGGAAAACATGAGTTGGTGTATCAGGGGAATCATCTTCAAGGAAAGAGGACAAAAGGAAGGGGAATGGAAAGAAAGAAAATTCAGTGACAAGAAAGGAAGAGAAGCTCTCTTACAAGCATTGCAAGAAAGAAGGGCACGATGATGACCATTGTTGGAAATTGCATCCATAGAAGAGACCAAAATGGTTCAAATAAAAGAAAGGGAGGCAAACAGTTGCAAAAACAACATGACCAACATACTTGGGATATGATTTAGGTAATGAGACTAAGATCACAACAGTTGGTTTGACAGGTAAAATTGGTGATGGATATGATTCTAGAAGTAAGTTGTTTCACATAAGAGTGATAATGAAACATACTAAGATCGATACATTGATAGATAGTGGATCTCAATCTAACTTGATTTCAGAGGAAGTGGTTAAACAATTGGGATTGACAACTAAGATACATCATAAACCTTACTCACTTAAATGGATAAGCAACAATCATAAATTGCAAATAACAAAGAAATGCACTTTAAAGTTTGCAATTTCATCAAAGTTTGTGGATGAGGTAACGTGAGATGTAGTGCCACTCAATGAATGTGGAATGGTATTAGGCAACCCTTATTTGTATGATCAAAAAACAATCTTCTACAGGAAACATAATCAATATCACTTAACTAAAGAAGGCAATGAATATGTTGTTCATGCTCATCACATAAAAGCAAATCAATCTCTTCAAACAATGGAACAATTAAGGAAGACAACTTATGCAATCAACACACCTATAATTGTGCCAAGTAAAGCAATTGATCTTAAGCATGAACATGAGATGGTTGTAGAATGGAAATGTAACACCCTGTTTCCCCCAGTTTGTAAAAATAACTGGACTGGATTGGAGAATGACTGTCGATGCTGCCAAATTTAACACTCCCTCTTAGCGAGGGATTCATTCTCAGCCACACCAAGCTTGCCTCTTAGTTTCACAAACTGTCTTGAGGTTAAAGGCTTGCTCAGGATATCAACTACCTGCTCGCTCGTGGTTATGTACTGTAACTTTACAATTTTTCTCTAGACCAAGTATCGGATGTAATGGTACCTCATGTCAATATATTTTGACCTGTCGTGAAATATTGGGTTCTCTATCAATTTTATGCAACTTTGATTATCACAGTGAACCACCATCATCTCGAGCTTGTCTCCAAACAACCCAGAAACCAATTTTCTGAGCCATACTGCTTCCTTTCTAGCATCACTTGTTGCAATGTACTCAACCTATGCTGTACTCTGTGCAATGGATCCTTGCTTCCGGCTTGACCAAGTGATCACAAGAGACACTAAATTGGAGAAGTATCCAGAATTACTTTTTCGATCCACAGGGCTTCTTGCCCAGTCAACATCTGCATACCCATGCCGAAATAAACCACCAATGGATGTATATCTCATACCATAAGTAATGGTCCCTTTGAGATATCTCAAGATGTGCTTTGCTGCCACCCAGTGTCTTTTTATCGGTTAAATCATGAACTGACTCATTGCAATCACTGCATAGCATATATCTAGCCTAGTGTGGATCATGTACATCAATGATCCAATCAACTACCTATACATGGTGGGATCCACCAAATCTGAACCTATATCAGAATCATGTAGCTTCCTCAGGTTGGTAACCATTGGAGTAGACATGGATTTGCAATCCATCATAACAAACCTCTTTAATACATCCACTGTGTATTTTCCTTGTGCCAGAAATATCTCGCCGTGTCTTTTCCATACTTCCAATCCTAGGAAGTAATGCATCAAGCCTAAGTCTTTCATCTCGAATTATGAGGTTAGCTCCCTCTTACACCAGGCTATTAGCCCTTCATCTCTTTTTAGAAAGAGATCATATACATACAGGATTAGTATAACAGTTTGGTTACCTCTTACCTTGAAGTACAGATTTACATCAACATCACTTTTCTGAAATCCTAGGCTTTTAATAAAGCCATCAATCCTGCCATACCAAACTCTAGGAGCCTTCTTAAGATCATACAAGGCCTTCATTAGCTTGCATACATGAGTGCCTTTGTTATGCAGTACAAAACCATCTCGTTGTTCCACAAATACCTCCTGTTCAATCTTTCCATTCAAGAATGCTATTTTTACATCCATCTGATGTACCTTCCAACCAAGAACAAGAGCTAAAGAAATAATAGTTCGAATGGAGGTATACTTGGCTACAGGAGAAAAAGTCTCTTCGTAGTAAATTACTTCTTTCTAAGTGAAGCCTCTGCTATAAATATTGCTTTGAACTTTTCCACACTTCCATCAGCTACATGTTTGATCTTATAGATCCATTTGGAAGAAACCACTGATTTGTGTTTTGGCCTCGGCACAATGTCCCAAACATTGTTCTTTATAATAGACCTATATTCCTCAAGCATGAAATCCTTGCATACTTGTAATTTATCTGCTTCTTCAAATGAATAAGGTTTGACATCACTAATGATGCTCATCAATGCAACATAGCCTCCAAACCTATGAGGCCTCTTCCTTTCCTTGAAAGTTCCCTTGGGAGCAACTATCCTTTCTGCTTCCTGTACTATTTATTTAAGCCACCCTGGCTTCCTTTTGGCTGGAGGTTCTTCAATAGTTCTTTCTAACACTTTAGTAGGTTCTAGGGGCTCATTACTTGGCCCTTCACAAGGTTCCTTCCTCTCATCATTTGACTCTTCATTTTCAGAAGAGGGCGAAGCTGGCTGAACTGTTTCTGATTCCTACTGAAGTTCTCTGGATTTCTTAAATGCGACTTCCTCATTGAAAGTCACATATCTTCTTACCTCTATTTGCCTCTGACCTGGTACATAAATCTTGTAAGCCTTCGAGTTCTCATTGTACCCCACAAAAACCCCTTTCTTTCCTGAGGCTTCCATCTTTTTTCTCTTTTCCTTAGGGACATGAATATACGCATGACACCCAAATATCCTTAGATGCCTTACTTCAGGTTTGATCCCTGGGAATACTTCTTTAGGAGTCTTGTCCTTGAAGATAGCATGTGGACACCTATTCTGAATATACACGACAGTGGAGGTAGCTTTTGCCCATAAATAATTTGGTATATCTTGGTCAAACATCATTGCTTTCGCTGCCTCACAAATTGTCCTGTTTTTCCTCTCAACAACTCCATTTTGCTAAGGGTTATATAGCACGATCAACTGTCTCTTGATTCCTGTTGACTTGCAGAAATACCCAAACTGAAGAGATTCAAACTCTCCTCCATTTTCTGTTCTAAGGATTCTGATGTGCTTCCCTGTCTGCTTTTCAATAAAGCCTTTATACTCTTTGAATTTATCAAATGTGTCACTTTTAGCTTTAAGAAAATATATCCAACATTTTCTTGAGTAATCATCAATAAAAATGACATAATACAAACAACCACTGAGTGAGGGAGATGACATGGGACCGCATACATCAGAATGAACCAGATCTAAGATGCCTCGAGCTCTGTTGTCACTACTAGGAAATGCTTTCTTTATATTTTTACCTAGCATGCATCACTTACAAATTTCATTTTTACTAAGAGAAATAGAGGGCATGACACATACCATATTCTGTATATTTGGAAGAGCTTTAAAATGAAGATGTCCAAGTATTATGTGCCACAACTCGCTGGAGCTAGTCGCATCATGAGCTAATTCCTGAACTAACTGTCTTGACATGATGTACCGTCCTCCACTATGAGTTCCAATGGGTTTTTTTGTACTTAAGTGGCTACCTTTAGCCCATAGTAGTGCCTTCCCATCCTTGAAGATCACCCAATATCCCTTGTCCTCAAGGGTTGCAACTGATAATAGATTCTTCTTGATCCCTAGAACATATAATACTTCATCAATATGAAGTCTAGCCCTAGATTGCAATCTAAAGGAGATGGAGCCTACTCCCTCTATCTTGTAACATTTGTCATCCCCAAGCTCAACCTGCTCTGCAAAATATTTTGATTCGAAATATGAGAGGTTTTCCTTGTACCCTGTCATGTGCTTTGATGCACCACTGTCTACTAACCAAGTTTTTGGCCTCGTGAAAACTGAACTGGATAAGGCAGAAACCAAGTAATATTCCTTTCTATTATCTTTCTTATTAGAAGGACTTTTCTGATTTCTTTTGGATTCATCATCCTCAGCAGTTGAGGCATGATGTTTCCTTTTCCTAGGATATTTCTTTCTAAACCAACAATATTTAGCAAAATGACCCAACTTATTAAAACTAAATCATTTAATCTTAGATATATCAATATTCTTGCCTTTGAATGTAACTTTGGTGTTTGGCTTCCTCTGAGAGACTTTCTGGAAAGTGCCTTGCTTCTTTCCTTTGAATCTTGATGCTAAATCTGATTTCTCTTCTTTCGTTGGCTCGCTTCTGGTAGCTGTGCGACTCTCCTCCTGGAGGAAATCATGCCATAACCTCTCAAACATGGGATGAATCTCTCTCCCACTTACATTGGATAAGAAGGTCTCCCATGAAGAAGGAAGTCCATAAAAAATGGCATGCACTAAATCAACGTCGTCCACTGTCATCCCTGTGACCAAAAGCTGATCTCTGATTTGGGCTATCTTGGAACAGAAATATGCCACTGATTCACCTTTATCCATCTTCAAATACTTAATCTTGTGCTTAAGTGTCCTCTTCTGACTTAGAGCATGTTTCTCATACAGATTCACCAAGGTATCCATACAGTCCTTGGAAGTCATCAACAAAGTCATTGCAAGCATTATACTATTTTGACTGAGTCAAAGATGATTCACTTGGCCTTTGCTTGAATCTTCCCGAAGGCCACTCTTCCTGCATTATTCATGGGTTCCTCTACCACTATGGTCACATACTGCTCAAGATCATGCTCCTGCAAGATATTTGTTATCCAGAGCTTCCACACATTGAAGTTGGTAGCTCCTTCAAGACTATCCTCAGCCTTGACTGAAATGGAGGATGCCATGGACCTCACATTGGAAACTTATTCAAGATAGCTTGGATCTATGTGTACCTTCTGTTGCACTTCAACACGTTTAACACACCGTAAGCTGTGATACCATGTTAAATTTTGAGCTTGATTTCTTATGCAGATTAATTCTTTTATTTTCTTCAACACTTTGATTCTAGCTTAATACACTTCAACAATACCAAATCATAATCAAATAGAAATAACTATGTAGATGAGCAAGCATGCACATCAACAACACATATACCCCGGGGAAACCCTGTATAGGGAGAAAACCCCCAACAAACGATATTCCTTTATTACATTAATAATGTAAGATCACTTATAAATATCCACTGTGAATGTTTTTCTCTTAAAGAGCTTGCCAAGATGACTCTGACCTGACAAAGACCTAAAAGACCTTGTTGAAATACACCTTTGATATGCTGCCTCTATTATTGATATACAACACTGATATGTTGCTTTGGTATGCTGCCTCTTTATCACTGATATGTGCCTCTATTGCTTCACACTTAACCTGCATATCAAAACTGTGTTGAAGAGAGGGGTCAAACTCTACTTATATAGGCCGAAGAGGGGAAGAGGAGAGGATCAAAATAGTAACCTGTTTGCATGATTTAATCATAAATCAACTTCATACTTTAGTTCGAACTTAGAACTGGACTTGAGACTGGTTACAACTCAGCATTATACTTTAGTTCGAAAATAGAACTAGACTTGAGACTGGTATGCTTTAGTTCAAAAATAGAACTAGACTTAAGACTTCAGGTACAACTCAACATTACACTTTAGTTCTAAAATAGAACTAGACTTAAGACTTTAGTTACAACTCAACATTACACTTTAGTTCTAAAAATACAACTAGACTTAAGATTTCTATTACAACTCAACATTACACTTTAGTTCTAAAATAGAACTAGACTTGAGACTTCAGTTACAACTTGACTCTTTACAAGGCAATTTAAATTTCTCTTCATGGTGGATAATGTTACATGTGCCAATGCGCTAGATTAATACATTTATATCATTTGCAATATTAGGAATATCATTTGTTTCTAGCTCATAGGAATTTTATATTCAACCTAACTTTTGCTAGATGCCTTGACTTTTGCTCATGGCTCACAAGGTTCGACTAGGCTCACAGAGGTTGTATGTTCCCCCTGAATTTTTCACTAGTCTGTCTATTCTCATAGAGGTTGTACGTTCCCCCTGACTTTTGCACTAGACTGTCTATGCTCACAGAGGTTGTACGTTCCCCTTGACTTTTTCATTAGACTCACATATCATCTCGTTCGTCCTAAATTTTGTTTTGACTCACAGAGGTTGTATGTTCCCCCTATATTTAGTCAATACCTCACAAGAATGGTTGATTCTCCAAATCTCCCTGGCTAGCCTCAGGGTGGCCCATATGGCCTCTCATTGGAGACTGACTATTGATGCTGCCAAATTTAACATTTGGTCTATGTCATGGTCTATTTCAATCTCTAGGTCATTGTCTAAATATAAATCTAACTCTATGTCGTGGTCTATATCATGGTCTACGTCAAGCTCTAGGTCATCATCTAACTCTAGCTCTCTCTCTATGTTGTGGTCTAGGTCATGGTATAGGTCATGGTCTAGGTCTATGTCATTGTCTACATCATGGTCATCGTATAGGTGTAGGTCATGCTCTAGGTCTTTCCATGTCTTGGTCTTGCTATGTCTAGGTTTAGGTCTAGGTCTTGACATGTCTAGGTCAAGGCCATTTCTTCACATGTATAAGTAATCCATTGGGAGAAGAATAAAAAATTAACAATTACCTTATAGGTGAGGCTACATTTCTTTGTTGCAAATATCCTTTATTTGTTGTGAGACATGCCTCACATTTAGATGGAAAGAGAGAGAGGGAGGTATAACTAGGGGAAAAGAGAAGGAGGCATGGAGGGAGAGAGAAAGAGAGACAAATAGAGAGTGAGTGAGACTAACAACAAGAAGAGAGAGAAAGAGGTGGTAGATGTGGGTGGGAGGGAGAGAGATAGAGGGAGGAGGAGGTAGAGAGAGAATGTGTGGGTGTGAGAGGGGGGGAAGAGTAAGAAAAAGAGGAGGGATAGATAAGGAGTGTTTGAGTGTGTGAGAGGGAGGGAGAGGGATACAAAGAGAGGGGGTACAAATATAGTGAGAGGAATGGGGGAGAGATAGTGGGGAGGGGTAGATCTATGAGAGAGAGAGCGAAGAGATATTGGGAGGGAGGGGGAGAGAGAGAGAGGGAGGGAGGAGGGGGTAGAAAGAGAGAGTAAGACTAAGTGTGAGAGGAAGGGGAGAGATAGAGGGAAGGGGGGATAGAGATATATAAAGAGAGAAATGGGGGGAGAGTATAGGAGAGAGAGAGGGAGGGGGATATAGTGAGAGTGAGACTAAGAAAAACAAGAGACAAAAAGAGGTGGTACATGTAGTATATAAAGAGAGGAGAGATAGTAGGAGGGAGTGGGAGAGATAGATGGAGGAGGGGGGTAGAGAGATAATGTGCAAGAGTGAGAGGGGGTGAATATAAATAAAGAGAGGGGGGGTTGGAAAAGGAGCATGTCACACACCCAACCACTTAGGTATCCTTTTAAGGGATGGGTTATAAGTTTTTATTTTATTTTTCTCAACCATTTCAAATCCTCTACCTGAGACCTCCATCATCTTTTGCTCATCAAAAGCTTTCCAATGAATGTATGTTTGTCCAGATCCGAGATCTAGACCCAAAGTTATGGCTATTCAAAGTTATTTAGTCCTTTACCAACTAGGGTCTCTCGTCACCATGTGGCATCTACGTGGCTCCTTATCATCTGGCATGCCACCTCAACATAACATACAAAGACTTACCCAAAATGAGGTTGACTTGTCTAGCTCTTATAGGCCTATTAATTTAATTAAACATTGCCAATTTGTTCTTTCATTAATCATATTATAATAGAATTTTATTGAATTATATTATAATATAACTAAAGACTTCAGAGTAGTACTTAGGAGTATTAATTTTGATATGCACTTAAGTCTTTATACTTCAATGGAATTTCCTCATCATGCTCTTATAAAGATATCCCAAAACTCTTGAATGCCAAAGCTATGGAGAGGGCCCCACTTAGTTAATTAATTATATTTAAATTATACTTACAACTTGCAGGAGCGAGAAAGTAAATCCGGGCCTTCGTCCCTTTCAATGTATCCAATATACCACTCCAAACCTCTAGATTTCTGAAACCCCAGACTCCCGAAGTGTCCACACTTACACGTGGTGGCGTGTTAAATGCAGAGGCAGGGACAGGTAGGTCCGGGACTTCAGCCGGTTAACCCTAGCGTTCTAGCATCCCAATTTTCCCGAAGTCATGAATTCTCGGTGCCTAAGATATTCCACCAGCTATTAAGCCAAGCGAGCATGAGCCAGGGGGTTGACACACAACAAAAGACATAGATGACATGTGGCCCTATCAATGGGAGACACATGTCATGTTCCAATTGGCATATAAGGTCTGTAAAAAGCACGAATCAAGGTGACACATGACATGATGAACATGGGTCCATGTCACCCTAGGTGACGTCAGTGTTCCATGTAGCCTGGACTAATAGCCTTCGAGAGCCTCCAACCTCTCCTACCTGTGAAATTGCCTCGAGCTTCGAAGTCCAAACTCTTGCTAGAAACCTCCCAAATACACTTTTATCCCACGGTTGAGATAGGTCCACGTAGATCCATATATCTACGACCTCCATTGCTTCATGACTTCGACGTTCGAGGGTTTGGATGTTTAGTTTCCTTTTTACTCCCAGAGTGGTCAATGTCAGACTGACCATAGTCTATATCCAACGGTCAAGAGAGATATCAAAGCATCCTCAGATCGATGGTCCTCGTCGCTTCAAGACTTTGGTGTTCAAGGGTTTGGTTGTTTAGTTTACTTTTTACTCCCGGAGTGGTTAGTGGCGGACTGACGATGATCTAGATCCAACGGTCAACAAAGATCTCGAAGAATCCTTGGATCGATGGTCCTCGCGTTTTGCGACTTCGACGTTTGGGGGTTTGGATTTTTAGTGTCCTTTTTACTCTCGTAGTTGATCAACGCCGAATGACCATGACGTCAATCCAAGGGTCAGGGGAGATCATGAATATCCTCATATCTAGGGTTTGTGTTACTTTGCGACCGAGAATTTTATCAGGGTTTAACGATGGGACAGATCCCACGGTCACAGTTACGGAAACCACCAAATTTCGGTCAACTTGTTTGGTAACCGTACTAGCAGGTTGCCTTCGGTTGTTTTTTCATGTGGTAAATTTATAACATCTCATAGCTCCGGACTCCCGGAGTCCCAAAGCCAAGATAGATTAGCTCCTTTCAGACCCAGTGAAGGGTTCGAAGGTCCTGGTCATATGGGTTCCCTAACAAGTTTCGGGGCTACACACTCAACTATTAGCCATGATTTGTTTAGGGAAGTGGGCATGATCCCTTGGTCACATAGAAGAATGGTTTGAAGAATGTGCCTTCCATCCATAGAGATCGAATTTATTAACATGCAAAGGTAAATTCGAGGGGTTGACAGGACTGAAGCATTCTAGCAAAGTCTGCTCTAAATCTTACATTATAAAATCAATCCTTGGGAAAATTCTCTTAAGGATTTTCCAACCAGCACATAAACCATAATATTATTGCTAATTTCATTTGAATACCCATGTCTAATAGTTCTCTTGCTGCTAAGTAGAGGAAAACATAAACCATTCAAATGCAGGGGTTCACAAAAGAACAATAAGCATTACTAATATTAATCATGCAATGCAAATTTTGGTCATAGACAAAAACATCCAACCACTCATTTCAATTCTAGTACACATGGTATATGACATACTTATCTATTACATTCGATCACCGACCAACTAACTGTGGGTGTTCGCCTTTCCACCCAACCCTAGGCTCAGAGGCATTCATTCTTAGCGTTCTGGCCACCCCCGTGCCAAGCCATGATATCACTAAGGAATTTTTTTAATTTCTTAGAGATCCTTTTTCTGTCACAACCTTTACAAGGTTTATCAGATACTCCCTCAACATCAAGATCATGACCTTCTTCTCAAATCATGTTTTCTGCAAACTCTCAAAGATCCTTTCTCTTGTTCTCTCCTTTTAACCAGAACAACTTAATCATTCAGTTCTTTTTTAGAACCCAGAGCCTCGTGCATTATCCTATTTTCTCTTTGCATATCCAGGTATCACACCCCCCTGTGGGCATGGTCTCCTTCTTGTCTTCTTTCATGTGTATTCTTGCATGCCTTTTTCCTCCCTAGGAAGATTCTGGACCCATCCTCTTCCTTCTGTCAGAAGGAACTCGGGTCAATATGGGCCTGTAGGAAACTGCACTCTGTGGTACTTTGGGTTGATAGTTTTCTATCTCTTTAGCTAGACCCTCCATGCTTCCATTCATTGGGGTAGTTGATTGTTCAACCACCAGTCCTTTTTTCATTAACTGATTTTTCCTTGGGATCAAGATGAGGCTTATTATTTCAACAAAGAGAATTTGGGGTTATTTTGACATAATGAACCCTCTCTACAGTTTCCTCACTCTTTCCTCTAGTGATATCATGGCCAGTACTTCAAGGCTTCAACCCCACATTCAATTATTGGCAATCTAAAAAATAATACATTTAAATTGTTCACATGCAATAACATGGTGATCATAATTAATTATTAATTACAAGTTGGGGGAAACAGAGGTATTACAATCCCCTCCCCCTAAAAAGGAACACCATCCTTGGTGTTCTTTCTTAGTAACACTTGTCATGCCTTTGTCATTCAATTGCTTCAGAAATCTTTATTCTCTTTCTTGGTTAGGTCCTTTCTATACCCTTGGGCTTCGTCACCTGCCTTTAATAATTTTGGACAACAAGCATATTAATCATAATTTCACGCGAAAGAATCTTAATGTTGTGCAAAATTCAAGAGGAAATATTTCATAATCTAACACAATACTTATTTGTGCAGTTCGTGGATTTGCATCTATATGGCTATCTTGTTATCTTAGCTCACTGTTTTCCCTTGACATACCCATTGTGTGCATGATCCCAATCAGTAGTTTATAAGAATTATCAAAGTCTCCTCTTCCTTGCGGTTACTCACACTCCAGGACTAGGCTCAGGCATCCCCTTCTTTGCTATACAGTCCTTCGGGCGATCCATATTGCCTTACTAAGGCTTTCTCACACAGGAAGAGTCCTAAAGACTTCATTGAACATTACAGTCGAGGCATCCCTTAGACTTGCTCTGTCAAGGTGTCCCTCTGAGTTGTGTTTCCACAACACAACATATTCTAGGGTGATCATGTCTTACCACAGGCTTCTCATGTCTCAACAATATCCTTTTTCATGCTTTCCATATTGACAACCTTCCATCTTGGGCTTCGTCACATGCCTTTAATAATTTTGGACAACAAGCATATTAATCATAATTTCACGCGAAAGAATATTAATGTTGTGGAAAATTCAAAAGGAAATATTTCATAATCTAACACAATACTTATTTGTGCAGTTTGTGGATTTGCATCCATATGGCTATCTTGTTATCTTAGCTCACTGTTTTCCCTTGACATACCCATTGTGTGCATGATCCCAATCAATAGTTTATAAGAATTATCAAAGTCTCCTCTTCCTTGCGGTCACTCACACTCCAAGACTAGGCTCAGGCATCCCCTTCTCTGCTATACAGTCCTTCAGGCGATCCATATTGCCTTGCTAAGGATATCTCACATAGGAAGAGTCCTAAAGACTTCATTGAGTGTTATAGTCGAGGCATCCCTTAGACTTTCTCTGTCAAGGTGTCCCTCCGAGTTGTGTTTCCACAACACAACATATTCTAGGGTGATCATGTCTTACCACAGGCTTCTCATGTCTCAACAATATCCCTTTTCATGCTTTCCATCTTGACAACCTTCCATCTTGGGCTTCATCACCTGCCTTTAATAATTTTGGAAAACAAGCATATTAATCATAATTTCACGTGAAAGAATCTTAATGTTGTGCAAAATTCAAGAGGAAATATTTCATAATCTAACATAATACTTATTTGTGTAGTTCGTGGATTTGCATCCATATGGCTATCTTGTTATCTTAGCTCACTGTTTTCCCTTGACATACCCATTGTGTGCAGGATCCCAATCAATAGTTTATAAGAATTATCAAAGTCTCCTCTTCCTTGTGGTCACTCACACTCCAGGACTAGGCTCAAGCATCCCCTTCTCTGCTATACAGTCCTTCGAGTGATCCATATTGAGCATTACAGTCGAGGCATCCCTTAGACTTGCTCTGTCAAGGTGTCCCTCTGAGTTGTGTTTCCACAACACAACATATTCTAGGGTGATCATGTCTTACCATAGGCTTCTCATGTCTCAACAATATTCTTTTTCATGCTTTCCATCTTGACAACCTTCCATATTGGGCTTCATCACTTGCCTTTAATAATTTTGGACAACAAGCATATTAATCATAATTTCATGCGAAAGAATCTTAATGTTGTGCAAAATTCAAGAGGAAATATTTCATAATCTAACACAATACTTATTTGTGCAGTTCATGGATTTGCATCCATATGGCTATCTTGTTATCTTAGCTCACTGTTTTCCCTTGACATACCCATTGTGTGCATGATCCCAATCAATAGTTTATAATAATTATCAAAGTCTTCTCTTCCTTGCGGTCACTCACACTCCAGGACTAGGCTCAAGCATCCCCTTCTCTGCTATACAGTCCTTCAAGTGATCCATATTTCCTTTCTAAGGATTTCTCACACAGGAAGAGTCCTAAAGACTTCATTGAGCATTACAGTTGAGGCGTCCCTTAGACTTGCTCTGTCAAGGTGTCCCTTCGAGTTGTGTTTCCACAACACAACATATTCTAGGGTGATCATGTCTTACCACAGGCTTCTCATGTCTCAACAATATCCTTTTTCATGCTTTCCATCTTGACAACCTTCATCTGTCCTCCCTAGAAATATATTTTTCTTCTCACTTGTATCACAGGTATACAAAAATTATGAGATATTATCATCAATTTCAAATTCAGATTTTTCTTGCAAATTTGTCACCCACAGATTTCCAAATTCCACATTTATTTTCAGATTTGTTCCACACAGAAACTAGATTCACAAGTATGGGACTTTCCTTCCCATAGAAGTTTATCTCAATAGACAATTGGGCTTCCTTATGGACTCACAACACTGCCATATCCAAGACCCTTCTCTTCCTTCAATTTCAACATTCCTCAGCCAAACAAATTGTCAGTTTTCATGCACATTATATTTTCAAAACTATGCATACTAACAATCCAAGTCATTTTGATCTATTCAAGGGTACAAAGCAAAATGAAATATCATTATTTACATATGTATCCTTTCAACATACCAAATTTTTGAAATGCAACTCAAATATCAGTTGACTTTAATCAGTGTGCTAATATTCATGGCCACATCCATACTCAATGTACCCTTACATTGGGTTAAAGTTTTCCATACTTTTGAAAAGAACCTTGCCATGGTGTGTTTGAGCTCAACCAACCTATTCACCATAGGTTTAATCATTCTCATTCACTCTTACATCAGGACTATGCTTCCCGCTACAAGATGATCATGATCCCAAATCAACACATATGAAACTAAAAGTTTCTCTTGAATGCATCCAAGTATTTTTCCTTCATTAGTAACCAGGATGCCAACACTCATGGCCACCCAAAATTATATTTTCTTTAACACCTCTACAATTCAATTAGATTATTGGAAGTTCCTCCTTCCTTAATGGGAAATCCATTGTCTACCCTCTTATGCAAACATGCATTTCCTCAATGCATTCCATGCAATGTGCTAACTATGAGCACCTTTATTCCCAATCTCCCTAGATTTGTCATTGTACCCATGGTACTCCTTACTCATAAATTTTATTTCAAGGATTATAACTCATCCTTGACTAGCATAAACTTCCTCTCTCTATTATTCAGATTCTTCTTTCCTGAATCTTACCCTGCTTGGGTAGCAATGGCATACAATAGCCACTCAAAATTATCCTCATATTAGTAAGATAATGAAATATTTTCAGAATGGGTTCTTAACAAATCCCTTCATACCTTACGCCATACATGCATGAACATTTTTATACATGTTCTGGCTGTTAGCACCCTTTTTTCTGATTTTTACCTCATCAGTAGTGCTTCATGGGGCTCCCAAAGTCCCCTCAACAATATTTCAACAACGACCTTCTCGCATTCATCCTCTTCTTGAGGTTTTCTACCATTGGTAACTATCTTTCCCAACAATTTCAATTTATTTTTACACATGACATACATCACAATTATATTAGTCATCATGTAAAATAAAAATGCATGTATCATATCATTCCAATCAACAAATCATTTTCAAATATGTCCTAGGATATCTTTATGTACTTCATCACATTATCCTTAATGTTTTCATGAGCGCAACACAAAAAATTCTCAATTGTTTTTACAAGCATACAACCATAATCATTATGGTGTCAAAACATTTACCTTCATCATTAAATCGGTCTCTCATACTAGAGAAATACAATAAACAACAAGAAATGAGTCAAGGAAATCTTCCGTCGTCCAACTCCTACACAGCCTTGGACTTTTAGTCAAGTTGAGTTATTTTCCAAGGCCTCACTGCCTTTATTTAACACAGTTTGACCAAGCCTATTCATTTAAATATGCTTATTTATTCATTTTCCCTTTTTTCAGTTGTACTTGTTCCCACAACTGCTCTTATAAGGCTTACAACTCTGTTAAACAATTCAGAGTTTTTAGGGTGCGAAAAGTGTTGCTTCTTTTCTCCTTTGCTTATGCAATCTACTTCTTATTATGATCTCCATGATATTTTCCTTAAGAAGTCTTAGTTAGGTTCACCTCAACCTTCTTGGTAAATCAACACGCTACACCAACAAACCTTTTGTTCACAATGTATTATGAACATGTGCACTCTGCACATTACCATTTAGTTATAAGAATATTCAATATTCATTTGTTAGTTTTCCACTCATACATTTTGTTTTAGAATGTAATCCAGGATACACACACACACACACACACACACACACACACACACACACACTTGTAGCCCACTGCCCAATCTTCAACAATAATTAAGGTTGTGACTCTATTCTCCTAACAGAGTCTTTACACAGTTCCTCCATAGAGAACTCCTTCATCATGCAAATTTATTATTGCATATCCAACACTACCTATGATGGTATCAACCTTGATTCAACTTTAGCTTTACCCTTTTAGTTATTTACCAAATATTCCATAAGGAATATGAACTTGCATTATGAATTACATATGCACATCATCTCGATGTGATTTTATGCACAATTCTCCTTTATGTATGCCGTTAAGCCCTAATATTGGCTCATTACCCCTTAATTGGGGCATATTACATTAGTAATGTTATTTTATTTATGTCAGCTTTATTCCATTAGTTGTAATTATACCTCCTAGTCTCCT
>JZKD02S0445113.1:275889-287917 GCA_000966675.3 Picea glauca
GTCCCATATACCATCTGAAAAGGAGACATGCCGATAGAATTTTTAGTGCCTATGCGATTCGCCCACAAAGCGTACTTTAAATGTACATGCCAAGACTTTTTGCTTTCATTCAACACTTTCTTAATTATATTGATCAGGCTCTTGTTAGACGACTCAGCCAATCCATTTCCTTGGGGGTAGTATGCTATAGAATGGCCAAGAATGATATTATACTTTTGGCAGAAGCTGATCATAGCCATAGATTTGAAATCCTGGGCATTATCCGTGACTATCTTTCGGGGGCAGCCAAATCTTGACAGGATATTGTCTTCTAAGAACTCTATTACCACTGAGTCAGTTGACCTCTTAGTCGGAATAGCTTCCACCCATTTAGTAAAGTAGTCTGTGGTAGTTAAGATCCACTTGTGTTGGGCGCTAGAATGCAGATTAATCTCTCCTATGAAATCTAGCCCCCATTGTTGAAAAGGGGCTTCAATTTTGACCGAAACTAAAGGTAGTGCCGGGAGTTTCTGTTTACCCACAAATAGCTGACAAGGGTTATAGGCTCGGACTTTGACGTTAATGTCTAAAAAGAGTTTTGGCCAGTAATACCCATCCCTTAGAATTTTGTAAGTTGTGGCCCTCCAAGCATGATGTCCTCCACAAACTCCTTCATGAAATTCACTTATAACCCTTTCTGTTTCCGATTCGACTAAGCAAACTAACAAGAAACTGAGCGGGTCTTTCCAATATAGTTGATTTTCGACGATACAATACTTAACCGCATGAAGCTTTAAAGTCATGCCTTTTGATGGTGATAGTTCACTTGGGCATTTTAGAGTCAGTAGGTAGGATACTATGTTTCTGTACCATTCTGATGATACAAACTTCTCCTCGATCTTAATTGCACTTGTTGGTTCATCAAGCTCGCTTACGTTCATATTTTCCTCATATCGCTGTAGGCAGTTTATATCCAGAGCTCTGAAATTTGATTCAGCCAAAAGTTTGGCCAGGCCTTGTCCTTTTATTAATTTAGTAGGTTTGATTTCCAGGTCAAATTCTTGAATCTTGGCCAGCCATCATCCTCTTTTCCCGTCATTGTCTGGTTGTACCAAAATATCTTTCACAGAACTAGTTGGTACATACGCAATGATCTTGGAGTGCAATACATATGTTCTAAATGCCTTCAGTGCTTTTACCATGGCGTACGCTTGTTTTTATATTATATCGTATTTAAGTTCTGCATCTCTGAGACTCTTGCTGGAAAAGGCAATCGGCTGTTCGAAACCCTCTTCGTTCTCTTGGAGGAGCATCGCAACAATCGTGTGTTCGGAGGCAAATGAAAAAATAAGAAAGTCTTTCAGATAATCAGAACTTGCCAATATAGGTGCCTCGGCTATTACTTTCTTAATATGTGCGAATGACGCTTTGACTTATATTGTCCACTTTACTTCGTTGTTCTTTTTCAGCATATCTGTGATCAATTTTACAATTTCAGTGAAATTTGGGACAAATCTTCGTAAAAAAAATATTTTTCCTAAGAAAGATTGAATTTCTTTTACATTTCTGGGAATGTTTATAGTGTCTATTGATTCAACCCTCTTAGGATCAATCTTAATTCGATATTTAGATACAATATGACCCAGTAATTTACCCTCTTGCATGGCGAAGTGTGATTTCTTGAGGTTTAAGGATAGACCAAACTTGCGGATTTTTCAAATGTTTGTTTAAGATGTACCAGATGCTTTTCGTCAGATTTGGAGAAGACTGTTAAATCATCTAGATAGATGACTACGAACTTATCCCTCTCTCTGATGAAAGCGATGTCCATAGCATGTTGGAACATGGCTCCTTCATTCATCAAACCGAAAGGCATCTTATCATACATGAACGTACCCCAAGGAGTAGTAAAAGCTGTTTTTTATTTATCTAATTCATTCATGGCAATTTGATTATATCCAGAGAAACCGTCAATCATAGATATTCTATTCACCCCAACTAACCTTTCTAGCACATGATCCATTTTAGGCAGCGGATAGTTGTCTTTAAGAGAGGACTTATTTAAATTTCTAAAATCCACGTACAGTCTGATTTCTCCACTCTTTTTTTTGACTGGGACTAGATTCGCCACCCAGTCAGAATATCTTAAAGGTACTATAATTTTCACCTCCAAAAGTTTCTTCACTTCTCTCTCGACCACAGGTAATAAAATGGGGTTGATATGCCTAAGATTTTGTCTAAAAGGTTTGACCCCAGGTTTTAAAGGTATCTTGTGATCAATCACGGTAGTGTCATAAGTTCTTAGCTCGTCATAAGACCAGGCGGAAATGTCTTTAAATTGTCTGAGTAGGTCCTTATATTTGTCCTTTATTTCAGGGGGGAGAAGTTTAGATATTTTAATCATCCTGGACTCTTATTTGGTTCCTATGTCACAGTCCTCAACCTCTTCTGGTTGGGGTTGTAAGGTGGATTTTATAGGTATGTCATTTTGATCAAACAATCTTTCCAGAGGGATCAGTCCCTTCGGAATCTGGTTATTTTTTAGGACCAACATACGATGATTTGTGATTTTGTCTCGGAAAGCTTGAGGATCCTCCCCTTCTTGCATGATCCATATATGGTCATTTTGATTTTCTTGGTCTGCATGAGTTTCGGAAAATTCACCTACTGCTTCAAGAAACTTCTTAATTTGTTCATCATCCCCAAAAACCTGCCAGTGCTGGATATTATCTGGTATAGATGGTCTGTGTCTTATCTCTATGTGATACTTCAATTTAAAGGTTGTAGGAGGAGAAAAAGTTGAAGCCGCTTTAGTTAATGCATCAACATGTAAGTTTTTTGCGCGTGGGATGAAGTGGACATTTATAGACGAGAAAAAGTTTTCCATTAGATCCCAGGCACAATTCCTGTATGATCTTAATCTGGGATGTTTGGCTTGGTACTGTCGATTTATTTGTTTGACTATTAACTCTGCATCTCCGTATACCTCTAGGTTATTTATTTTTAGCTTCCTGGAAGCCTCTAACCCTAAGAATAGTGCTTCATATTCACATACGTTGTTAGTATAATCTATATCCCATTGCAGTCTGTAAGAAAAAGGAACAATGAACTTTCCTTCAGGAGCCACTAAAAGCACTCCTGCACCAGCCCCTTCGCAAGATGAGGTGCCGTCAATTTTTTTTTTCCAGATATCGGTGCTACACATATCCTTGGTCATGTAACTTGACTCTTTCTGCTCTATATCATTTTCCTTTGGACAACCATATAAACCATCATCAAAAGATAAGATACAATTTCCTAAATCTTGATCTGCAATGTAAATAGGGAAATCGTTCGGATTTTGAGGGTCACTTACTATATATGCTAACCTCGTCTCTCTGTACAACCGAGTAAATTTCCCACCAAACACAGGAATTGTGGCGAACGTCATATCCAGTTGAAGAGACCCCCCCAACTTGGCTCCCCATGACCTAGACAACAGTAAGTCATACTTGGGGGGAATATCGACAATAACGACATCCATCAAGATACTCTTAACTGGGACTTGTGCCAACGTAACTACTAAATCCTTTATCATTCCCATACACTTAACTCTGCTCGAGTCAAAAGAGTAAAGATCTCCATAAGGTCTGGTGATCTGGAGGCCCAACTTGTCCATAATAATTTTAGGCATCACGTTATGGGAGGCTCCGGAGTCTAGCATGCAATTATGTAGCAGTTGATCGTATACATTTAAGGTGATATAAAATGGAGCAACAATGTCTTTGGACCCTTCAAAATGTGGACCAAAAGTGATGTTGGGTTTACCATCTTCCAGGTTTAAAACGTCAGACTAGCTTTCTAGCTCTGAGACACCTATCACTTTGGTAATTTGCTTTCGATAAACTGGGTTTTTCGCTAATTCTACCAGAGGAATTGGTATCTTAATTTTATTTATCTCATTTTCGAAACTGAAAACTCCACTCACCTTGTTTGTTTCTCTAGTTGGGACTTCTGAATCCTTCCTTTCTGACTTATTTGTTTGGACCGCTTTGTTACTCTTGATCTTGGTTGAAGGTGTAATTGTATTAGCTGTTTCGGTTCCTTGCGTTTGGGTCTCAACTTTTCCCACCTCGGGTTCTTGTGAGTTTACTACTTTCGCTTTGCTGTTATGTAGCAAGGTTTCTTCTGGAGTAGGCTCATAAGTTTGGCCTCTTGGGAGAATTTGGTTAGGTTGAGTAGTTGAAATGGGCTTACTCCTGGATCTTAAATTGTACTTAGATTGGACCTCAACCATTATCATTTCGGTTTCTTCATGAGAGCTATGAAGGTCAGTATGATCTCTGTCTTCACCCTTAACTGACGATTGTTGAGTGTTTAGAGATTTTTCATAATCTTCTCTAGTCAGATATGGTTGTGTGCAGTCATCATCGAAGTTTGTGACATCATCATCTGAATCTCTGAAATCTTGGAGATCATTCGCTCCTATAAAATTTTCATTCTTTAGGGGAGTTTGTATTTTTTGATCTTCATTTTTTATCTATCTTTGCTGGTTCAGGGGGTTGGGGTTCCTCTTGAAATCCTTTTTGGAAAAAGAATCAACTTTGTCCTGTTCTATCTCCATTATAGACATTTTATTAGACAGTTCCTTAATTACCCTGGCCATATCGTCTACCTTGTCATCTGTGTATCTATTAGACCCTGACGACCCTGCTTGTTCTCTAAAGCGTTTAGTTTCTCGGTTTCCCGTTTCTACTTTAGCTTTAATCTTACCAAAAACCATCATATTTGACTCAATTTCTACAGCGTCATCTTGAATTCGGTTTAGAGTGGTTCCCCTTCTTTCTCACAAAAGGAGTTCAAAATTTGGTTCGAAAGCCCCCGCAAAAGTTACTTTGGCTGTGGGTTGGGACTATTTAACCTCGGCTAGGATTTTGTTATACAGCTTGTTGAATCTTTGAATAAACTCCATAACTATTTCTGAATTCATTTTTATTAAAGACCCAAAATCGATTAAATAATATAGGTGGTCCTTTCTTTCGCCCCATTGTCTAAGGAAAGCATCTTCCAAGGCGTCATAAGACAAGATAGATCCTGCAGGTAGACTCCGAAACCAAGTTCGGACCTGACCTTCGAAGGTTTGGACAAGAAGCCTTGAATACACGTCCTCATGTTCGAGACCTAGGATGTTTGCGAATTGATCAAAGAAATTATGTGTTTGGTTGCGGTCAGATCTCCTTCCCCAGTGAATTTTGGCAAATTTTTTATATAATTTTCGAGAAGGTCGTGCAGAGGAACGGGCAATACCAAGGGAGCGTATCTTGCTGCCACTTTCGCAAACACTCTGGGAGGGGGGGTAGGCCCTTGGCCTCCAGCTCCTCCCCCAGGATCACCTCCACCTCCTCCTCCAACAACCCCCCCACCTCCTCCTCTGGCGGCTGCCATCGTTATTAGTGGAAAGTTGTAAAGGGGGTTTTGGAAGATTAAAAGTGAATCTTTACTTTCTTTGCAGGGCGAAAAATTTGAGGATTACTGGTAAGGGATGCGAGGGATTGTCTCTTCGGACTTATAAGAGATGTAGTTAGGGGAACCAACGGGTGTGGAAGATGGATGTGTGAAATATTCTTCAAGACCGTGTGAGGTTGCGAAATTCAACTGAAGAGTTGATGATATATCGATAGTAGATAGATTTTCTGCAGGACTTTTTCCTTTATGTTCTATAGGAGTTATCAGATGGATTTCACTTCTAACTTCGGAGTAGTTCGGTGTTAGATCCTTAGTGTTGAAGAGAGGTTTGCATGTATTTAGGCTGATAGACTACAGGGGTCGGCTTAAGAGATCCTCTCATCTTTAAAATTTTCTCAGTGTCGGTAATGGGTGTGGTCTATTTACCATCCAGGTTTTTCCTGGTATTCCTTCATTCATATGCCAGCTTATTAATCGTGGAGTCACCAAGTGAAAGATTGGAAAGCCTTTAAAATGTGTGCACTCTTTGTTCACTATCAAAGGGTGGCACTTTCAACGAAATAAATGTCGTTTTCCCAGGGAAAAAGATTTTGTAACTTCGGTCCCCGACAACGACGCCAAAAAGATGTTGTTCCAGAGTCTATACTTAAGGCTTAGAAGTACAATGTCTAGGCATCCGAAAGTGAGTAAAGGGTAGAGAAGGAAGAAACGTCAACCTTCATAAAGGGAAACTAGGGATGATTTCTGTGTTGGCATTGTCTAGCTTCCAACTGTTCCTGGATGTTTATATCTCGTTCAATCGCTGCCCATGAATGTTCAAGTTCAACCCAGGTAGTGGCTGTTTTAAGAATAGAATAAAAAAGGTTTAAGGCAATATGTGTTTGATCTGATAGTCTGGGTTCGATATTAGGATGTCTTGTTATAGGGAAAGTCATGGAGGAACATAAAGATAAGAAAATCTCAGGGGGAATTTAAGTGCTGTCTCAATTTTGGTCGTATAAAAGAGAGTCTACAGTTTTAGGAGTAAAAAAAAAAAGGGTGCAAACCAAAGGCCCTTTCCCATAACTGAGTTATGTTTTGATAAAAATGTATGGGGTGGGAGAAAACATTAAGCTGTCTATCGAGTAAGGCTCCTATCAAGGGAGAATCTCACGTATAAACAGAAGAAGAAAAATGTAAAGAAATAACCCGATGAAGAATAAGATAAATATAGAATTCTTAAAGTGTTGACTGGTCTTATACATGCTGATAGCTGGTACAAAGGAAAAAAAGTAAACAATATAGAAAACCAAAATTCATTCACTATAGTAGAGGTTGTACTAAATTATAGCGAAGCATTCATTAGATACAAATATGAAATGAAATGAAATATGAGATACAAGGAAACAAACTCATTACACAATCATGACAGAATTGAGAATCTTCGGATTTGCTTTATATTAACTCTCAAAATAGAAAACCTCTATTACAATCGACACAAAAAGGTCTAGCCTCTTTTCCCTCTTTCTATGATATATATATACAGTTTAACATAAGATGGAATCTCAATCGTTATAAGATTTTTAGTTACGATAAGAAGGAGAACAATTGTTTCATTTCCTTATCTCTGTCTTCATTTGGTACCAGAAGCTTGCCCTCTCACATTCTCAGTACAAGTAACACATCTTTCCACTAGCCGAGATATCAACCTTGACGGTTCTGCTTGACAATTGGCCTCAAAACAGTAACAATCTCGGGCTAATTGCGACAACCGTTGTTCCATCTGTCTATCTATGATGTCAATAGCGCACAATTGCACACTTGGTTTAATCATACATTTATCTATTTGAACTATGTCTTCCATAGTTACTTGTGAGATTTCAGCCGAATCTCTTTCTTCTTTTTCATTCAAATCAAGTGAGATTTTTGCTATATTCATTTGACTCAATGCCTCGACATTACCTTCGCTATCAATGCCTAATAGATTACCATCTATAGAACCAAAAGCCTCTTCTAAGGATTTCGTTACCCTCTTGGCTTGCAACTTACCTTCTGAGATACTGTGCTCCCATTCTTTTAATAAAATATTTCCTTTGGTCTTCTCCGAAATGGAAAACTTGGGAGTACTTCTCAATTCCCTGTTGTTTGTAGCTATTATAGCCTCTTGAAAAGAGACCCGAGTTGCTCTAGCTTTTCTTTCTCTGACAGATAAATTTTCCAAAACTTGATTAACAAGTAAGTAGTTGTCCTGAATCACCTTTACCTTGGCGAGTAAATTTCACTGGGCCGCAAAAAATCTTCTCCGAATCTCCATCGCCTGGGACTGGAACATCCCGATATTTATAACTTTACTTTTGACGACTTCCACTCTAGCCTGTAGCTGTTCGATCAAGTCTTTTTGCCGGTTCACTTGTATCTGACCATTCCGAACCACCATCTCTACTTGTTCGAGCTTAGTTTTGAGCAACTCTATCTCACTTTTATCGACCAACCTTACTTGTTCTATCCGTACACTCACCTGGTCCTTGGCAGCCTCCTCTGCTTTGGCTAGTCTGGCTTCTAGGGTTTTGATGAGGTGATTTTTTTGCTTCAGTTGGTTTTTTAAAACCCTGACTGAAAATTGATTCGCCGTGGCATATGCCCCTAATGTCCCGGCTATTTCTGTCGTGAACTGTTCATTCTTCTTGTCTTTCCCATCAGTCAATACTTTGTACTTCTTGGTTGTTGATTCCCCTTCCTGATAGAATTCTCTCTTTACCACAGCCTTTCTCTTCTTATCAAAGAAGAACTCATTTGGAGGGAGCTCTTCCATCCTCATAGGTCTCAATTCTTCATTTAAAATCCACCCTGCATCAATATTTCCCTGAGTTGACTGCAAGGGAGTAATGGATGCGATGGGATCTCCGATTTTCTTAGCTGGTTTCCCCGGAGTAGTAACCAGAGTCTATTTTTTCGGTGGGACAGGAGTCTTTATCTCTGTTTTCAGACTCTTAGTCTTCTCTTCCCCGTCCTGGTGTTTCTCTTCGTTGGGTGTCGCATCTTTGGAGCCTTCGGCTTCTTTTTTTTTCACCTCCTCCGTACTCGGATTCTCACCCCCCATTACTGCGGGAAGACAACTGTGTTGATGTTCTTGGAATTTTAGAACATAGGCCTTCTCTTCAGGTGCCAGGGTTTGTATCTGAGCTAAAATCTTGGCATAAGATCTTGCGCCTCGGAAAATATCATCCGAGGGAGAATTTTCATGTTCGAACCTTTTGAGTCCGCAACTGGCTAGATGATTACTTACGACTCTTTGTGGATCATGCTTCTTGAATTCAATAAGAACCAATTTTAGGTCTTCCAGGGCTGCTAACTCAGATTTAACATGCCTGAAATATAACAAAGAATATGAATTTAAATGAATAGGAAAATGTGGCCATACCTTCTTTGAATACCCCTTAAGCTCCTTTCTTATGCCACCGATTACTGTTTGTCTAGCAACCTCATGACAAGCTAGCTTGTCGGGTATGAATAATGGTAATGCATGTGGGGGAACAGAAGCCCAAAAAACTCTGAGATATGAGAATTTGGCTTCTACATACTAGTTAGCTATACTGCTCAAATTCATCACTATACTGTCCGAGATCCTGGGTGGCGGGTGGCCGAAAATAGTGACATGCAGCGGTACCATTACCTAGTTAAAGATTTCATATACGAAATCTGCCGCTTTGTTTTCCCACAATTTTGAATGATAGACGTGGATGGGCTCAGCCTCTGATGGATTCCAACTCCAACTCATTAAGGGAAAGGGTGTTAGAAAACACATGACATACATAATGTATGCGGACATAAAAAATGAAGCAATCTTTCCGCTCTCTTTCTGCGCCCGATACTCTGTAACTCAACAGGTCAAGCTATCAGATAGCATTTTCACCCAGTGGAAGGAACAGCCTTCGACGACTTGATGTATTAGAGGCACCCATTGAAGAAATAAATGTGAGGTGTCCTCTCTCACGTATAATCTGCAGGTCATCATAGCTATACAATTGAATTGTGGTTCCAAGGAAGCTATTGAATATATACCATTACTGTCTGCCCTGAACTTCACAGGGTGGGAAACCCAATCTTTGATTAAGCTAGACATAATCTTTTCATATTGCACACATTCCTTCTGTTTGAAGTTCTCCAAGAATTTAGCATCGTATGTAAGGTCCGACATGGTAGGCAACTTGTACATAGCCTGCAGTTGTTCGGGTCTGAAAGTCCCGATGGTGACCTTTTGTTCATTGATGATGGTTCTGGTTGGTATGTCCACATGGTATAATGCCCACCAGACCATATCATAGTAAGGGAGAAGTCATGGCCTGGCCACTACTTTATGCATTCTAGATTGGACGACGATCTTATATTTGGTGGTTAGGTCATCTTTTTCATTTTCACTGGAATCATCAGAATAATCTACTAATTCGGCCTATAGAACATCAGAAACAAACGACCAGGTCGAGATAGAGTCGACACTTCGAGGTGAAGTATCAACGATGTTTTCTGAACCTTGTCCCGAAACCTCAATGTTGGCTTTAGATGCTTTTCGTGGGGCCATGGTGGGGGATCCTTCTTTAGCTCTTCTGCGATAAAAATATGTATACATACAGAAATTAGTTCGCTGAGAAAAGTGTGCTCTGCGTAATATAGAAATGAATTTTTGATAACGAATAACAACTCTAAATATTCAAAAAATGGGTACTTTTTAAGAACAGATTGGTCAAATCACGCTTAAATATAAATTCAACAATAAAAAACCCAATCTTTACTTGTCGATTCGCCTTGTTTCTAATTAATGCCATAAATTTTGGCGGTTCGAAATGTCAGTTGGCGTAAGGAAGAATTAATACTGCCTTGTAAACTGTGCATGCATCAAATCACGGGAAACATTGGCTTAGCTCAATTAATCAGGTTTTACCAAAGTTAATTAATCTTTTGGTACTCACTGCATCGAGAGTTTTTGCTTTAACCCTTTGAACCTCTAACACATGAGATTGCGATGATTGTCTTTGGTTAATAAAAAGCATAATTATGATTATGTGCTTAATTAATTACGTGATTATTCATATCACAATTTCGCGACTCGGAGCTTCGAAGGTATAACTTCCGGGAAGTTTGTATGCCGAGTTGCGAAATCGCGAGATCGCGACTTCGTGACTCGGAGCTTTGAAGGTATAACTTCCAGGAAGTTTGTATGCCGAGTTGTTAAACTGCGAGATCGCGATGATATGTTTTAATTAAAAGGGAGGATAAAATCAGATTAAGTGTTTAATTAATTATGCTTATATCTTTATCGCGACTTTGCGACTCGGGGCTTTGAGAGTGAATCTTTTTAAAAGAAAACACGCCGAGTTGTGAATTTCTGATAGAACTTAACCACGACTAAGCTTTTACCTTTAACCTTAACGCGGATTACTAAAACAAGAAATTTGTGGTTTCGACTACCGGGGTTATGACTGTAAGACTTTTGGATTTAGTAAACGCCGAGACGCGAAACCCTGATGATGCTTAACTGTGATTTAGGAAAATTTTACTCTCGTTACTGACCTGGGTAAAAGTTTAAAATAATTTCGTCGTTTCGTAGTTCGAGACTTGTGAACTATGTGATCTATAGCATCCGACATACGAAATCCTGAGGTAAAAAAGGGGGAAAATTATTTGAATGAAAAGTAGAGCTCGCCTTGAGAGTATGATAAGCATCACCGCTCGCGTGATGAGACTTCAGAGATTTTGAAACAACAGAAGGAAAATACGAAAACCATCTTTCGATTTCGAATATTAAGACATGAAATTCAAAACGGGCTAAGAAAAACAAAGGTGGCTTCAACAAGTCCAATGATTTCTATACCCATGGGTGGTGCAGATGTTGTACTAAGACTCCAATGGTTACAATGATTAGGAACAATGGCTTTTAATTTTCAAGAACTTTTCATGAAATTTTCATTGGAAGGAAAAGAAATTGAGTTAAGAGGTATCAGAGGGAAACCTGGTAAGGTGATAAGATATAATGGCATGACAAAATTATTGAAAAAGGGGCATCAAGGCATTATTACACAACTATGCTCACTAGATGTTCAAACATCTAAGCCATCTATTCCTCAAGATCTCCAAGGGATCATTGATAAGCATTCCAAAGTATTTGAAGATATTCCCAAAGGTCTTCCACCCACTCGAAATCATGCTCATGAAATTCACCTAAGTCCTGGGAGTGTTCCTCCTAACATCAAGCCATATAGATACCCTTATGCCCAAAAGAGTGAAATTGAGTGCATGGTTGAAGAAACGTTAGAGGCTGACATTATTAGACCTAACCAAAGTTCTTATTTTTCACCAGTGGTAATGGTATTCAAGAAAGATAGCTCATGGTGTATGTGTCCAGATTATAGAGAGCTCAACAAGATCACTATTAAAGATAAGTTTCCCATTCCCATTATTGATGAATTGTTAGATGAACTACATGGAACAATCTATTTCTCAAAATTGGATCTCCGTTCAAGGTATCATCATATTAGAATGAAGGAAGAAGATATCCCAAAAACAACATTTCGAACTCATGAAGGCCATTATGAATTTTTGGTCATGCCTTTTGGCCTTACAAATGCAC
>JZKD02S0445113.1:288336-311388 GCA_000966675.3 Picea glauca
CACAAGAATTCGCCAGCTGAGGAATAGATCCATTTCAGAGTATCTCATTAAATGGAGGAAACTACCGGCTGAAGATTCCACTTGGGAAGATGAGTCTTTTATACAGAAGCATCGAGAGTTACTCAAGCGGACAACACTTGTCTTAGGGGGAGGGGCATGCTAAGCCCTAATATTGGCTCATTACCCCTTAATTGGGGCACATTACATTAGTAATGTTATTTTATTTTTGTCGGATTTAGTCCATTAGTTGTAATTATACCTCCTAGTCTCCTATATATACCAATGAGACATTTTCATTTGGAATCATCTTGTACTTGAACATTTATGTGGGGTAAAAGGAGGTTTCCCCCTCAAAGAGGCTTATTATCTGAAATTATCTCCTTTTCAAGGCGTTGAGTACTTATTCTGATGTTTTTCTATGTTATATTGATATTTGTTTTTTAACATAGTCTTCAACATACCGTGTGTCTATTATAGGCACTCCTATAGTTTCTTTTCTGTATCTACTAAAGTTTTTTAGTTAGTTTATGATTGTTCATGACCATTTACATATAGCCTTTAAGGGCTTGATCAGGTTGTGTTTCATCATGATAATGAAGCATCTTTTCTTATTTACTCTTTTGTCTATTTATACTAGCCTTTCCTGAGGGAATGGAGCACATTCCCCTCAAGCTATCATCCAAATAAAAACTTTCATGACTCTTCAAAATAGAGTCAGTCATGCATCCATGGTATTCATTCAATCTTGGCAAGTGAAATTCTTTCCTTACATTTCAATCATACATCATACATGTGCATCATTTGCACATTTACATAATTCATTAATATCTATTCAGTCTTAATATTGGTCCTTATATCAAGCAACCTTTCGATGCATTAAATCCATGCGCTCAGGCATAAATTAACAAAACTAAACATTCATCATGCAAGCTCATTGTTTTCCCCCTTTCCATGTAATTCATACACATGGACATATCGAAATTCCAGATCCTTCTCCCAAGGATTTCACTGCCATTCTCATAACAATTCTCATAAAGACACTCAACACTGAGTTTCCATCTTAGTTGAGAGCTTGCAATCATTCACATGAAATCCACATGGAAAGTTTAACAGACATAGTCATAACTATGTCCCCTTTTCCATTTGACAACAACCAACAAGAAATTATTCTTTCCTCTGGTATTATAAAATTACTCAACAACCCATAAATATTATTTGGGCAACTCCAACAATACCCAAGGAAACAGGACAACTTATCAACCTTCTCTTTCATGCCTCAAACTATTTTTGGTTAACATACGTTTTTATCAAGGGAATCCTTTTCTAGATTTGCTTTCATCACTACTTGAGTATATCAAGTCATACCTTATATGGATACCATCCACTTCTGGATGTCAATCTGAACCATTGGTCATCTAGAAGTGCTCCAACACTTCCCTTACCACATTTAGGATCAACATTTCAGTAGCCATTTTACCTCATTTATAATGAATTTTAATGTCCAATAACATTTGGACTATTTCCTTAAAGTCCAAATACAATTTTCGAAGTATGTTACTTACTAAGTATTTTAATATAGAACTCCAGAGTATCTCTAGATTATAATTAGTCTTGGGTAGAAAGTCCATCTCTTTCCTTTTAAACTTTTGTAGGGGTTCTAGTTCTTTTTCCTATTCTCATTAAAAAAAAATAGAGGCTATAAATGTAGATCAACCTTAACCATTACACCCAAAATTCTTCCTCCTGTTCAACAACAGTCAAGGATGGAGGTCACTGTCCTCCTCCCACATGAATTTTGGTAGATTAGTTTCCTATCCACCAAGCAAGGGAGGCTGCTGTGATTTCTCGTTCAATCACTCCATATTTTTATAGCTCCTTTTATCAGCTTGATTAGAAAAACATTTCCCAACAATTCATGTACCCAGAAACAACTTTGTTTCTTTGTTTCCTTCAGATCCAGAGAGTTGCACATGCTGTCCCTTTTCAGAAAATGGTCACCAGACCCATTCCTCTTGCTTACACATTCCCTTAAGTTAATAGGGATACACACTTCCATAACACAACCATGATATTTTGAACTTGCTCATGTCATTTCACTTCTTCCATGAGGTTCATTCTCAATCCTCATGACTTCTTTTATTTTACAAAGAAGGATTATCCCAGTAGGAAGGTTTTTTTTTCTAGTTATAACAGGTCAATTAGGTTGATCTCGCCTACTCCAATAAGGCCTCTAGACATGGAGGATTGTTCTCCCAATTCAAAATCCTTCATTTAATCAACAATTTTAATTAACAAAGGATTCATAATCCCACTTTTTAGGCAATCCCTACCACCTATTCAGTCCATTTTCCTTCTGGACTCAAGTACTACTTAAAACAAGTTTATTCCATTTGCACCCAAGTTTTATTATTAATTCCCATCGACATAATCCCACTTTTGTAGGACTGGCTATAATTTCTCCAAAATAAATGATAGGCTTATTTTGCCACAATCTAGCATGATTCAATCTCGTTGGGTAAAATCCCAACTAAATTTTAATCTGCATCCTTCTCCTCAAGGAATTTATGTAGATAATTTCCATACGAAAATAATACTATCAGCATGCTAATCTTAGCCTTGGTAAACTAGTCTTATGACTTTTCTCCAACCCATCCAGGCTTGTGCTTCAATCATGCTCTGCTAGATAGAGTAGGGCAGGGTGCTCTCTCCCTTAAAGTTTTCTAAGAAAGAAAATTATAATCACTTGACTGTTTCGTGAGCCCAAGTAGGAAAAGTGTTGTTTCCCACTCTAATACCAGTCTATCACACACCCAACCACTTAGGTATCCTTTTAAGGGATGGGGTATAAGCTTTTTTTTCTTTTTCTCAACCATCTCAAATCCTCTTCCCCAGACCTCCATCATCTTCTTCTCGTCAAGAGACTTCCAATGACTGTAAGTTTATCCAAATCCAATATCTAGATCGAAATTTATGGCCCTTCAAAGTTATTTAAGCCTTTACCAACTAGGGTCTCTCGTTTTGATGTGGCATCCAAGTGGCTCCCTATCATCTAGCATGCCACCTCAACATAGCATACAAAGACTTACCCAACTCGAGGTTGATGCTTGCCTAGATATTATAGGCCTATTAATTTAATTAAACATTGCCAATTTGTTCTTTCATTAATCAGATTATAATATAACTAAATACTTCAGAGGAGTACTTAGGAGTGTTAATGATCCAAATGGATATTGGTGGCCACCCACCTATTCCAACTCGCTCCTCGTGTTCATTTTTTATTCAACAAATCTTTCTGTAATGATTTATAATTGTGAGTTCTACAATTATGGGGTTGTTTGAAGCCTCACACATTCTCTAGGTGGATACGGTTGGCCTCTCGTCTAATCCAACTGGCTTAATTTGTATGTTTTCATGTGAACACATCTTGCTATAATTCCAGGGTTGTTTTGGGGCCCTAAACGTTGTTTTTTTGACTCGCCATAGTAAAACTATAGACGGAGTCAGATTCTGACAGTGGAATGTGTAAATATCTGAAAGACCTTTCCAATGAGATATCACGTACCTAAAACAGAGGCCGTATGCAAAATTTACGACCCTAGGAAGTTAAGGTACCAAATTACACCAACTACCTATAGGGCCCACATGACTTTTGGCGTTTCACCTTCTAGGGTTAGGTTTTTGGATGTCTAGGGTTTTGGAAATCATGAGTAATATAAAAAGGGCCTATGGAGCCTCATTTTATTCCATTATGCTCAAACAGATGCATGTAGAAACCACATCTCTTCTCAGATATAGCTACCACCATTTGAGCAAGTTTCAGTTCTGCAGTTTTATAGTTTTAGCCTATTTCATTATTTAATAGAATATATTGTTCACTGGATATTTGTGTTATGCTTCCTATCTCTGTGTTTATTGTATTCAGTCTGTTAATTAGTTCGTTCCTCTCCTAAACCCGGATCAGTGGTATCATAGCGATTTTATCTTCATTTATTTTTCTTCGTGCATGTCCTTGACAAGGTCTGGGTACAAGAAGTTGGGACTTGAACCAATCGAGCCATTACCAGATCAGTCGCACCGAGCCTGAAAAAAAACCATGGGAGACAAAAAGAAAGATGGTGGAGCAGGAGATCCTATTAAATTTTTGCTCGAGGAAACCCTCGCGTGACAAAGGAATGAAATGATAAAAAACTTCGCGTAGATCCTTTGACAGTTGCCCACGGGAGAAGCATATTCATCAAGTGGCCATGAAACCCCCTTCAAGGTACAAGTAAATTTTGATATTCCATTATTTGAAGGACTGATAGATGCAGATGCTGTAGATAAATGGTTGAATCTGCTCGAAGGATATTTTTCAGTCCACAATTTTTTCAATAGGGAAAAGATCACTTTTGCACTCCTCAAGGTTGTTCCCCATGTTAAATAATTGTGGGATACTTACTTTGAGAAAAGGGCCGTGGAGGAATATGCGATATTTGTGGTGGCCCCTACATGGGATTCCTTCCAAGACACCATTAAATAATAGTACTACCCCATTGGAAGCTATGAGGACCAGTACACCAGATGTACCACCCTACGTCAAGAAAGGGACCAGACAGTACCAAACTTCACCAATAATTTCTATACCCTACGCACAAAATTGGGTATCAAATATTCTGAGCGTCATCTGGTGCTCAAATATTGTGGCTGTTTGCATAGATACATTCAAAAATAAATGGAGTTCCTGGACATCACCTCATTGGGCATGACTTATAGATATGTTGTCAATATTGAGCAGAAATTTAAGTAGAAATAGAGAGAGTTTGGATCTACAAACCCCTCATAGCCAAATTAGGGTAAGGGAAATTCCAACCCACATAGCAAGGGAGCGATTTGAGATGTCCTCCCTCAGGACAATCTGTCCAAGTCACAATACAATAAGGGCAATGAGAAGATGAAGAAGGACACGAGAAAATGGTGTGAGTACCATAAATGTCCTTGGCACAACACCAATGAATGCCGCTCCAAGCAATCCCTCTTGGCCGAACTCAAGGCTTCCAAGTCAGAGGTCGATTCTAATTCCAAGTCAAATCCTGAAGGAAGGAAGTGGATTATCGATGCTGAACCCAGTGCCATGGTCGCTACCACCAAAGTCTGGCCAAGTGAACCATAAGAACCAGAGGAAGGGGAATGCCTCTGTCACTCGCAGATGTGGGTCAAGGGGCCTCCGATTCATTTCATTGTCGACAATGGTAGTCAAAAGAATCTGATTTCAGTAGAGTTCGTCAAACAACTGAACCTGCCAATGACACTGCACCCACATCCATACACCATCGGTTGGCTTCATCAAGGAAGAGATCTCTGTGTCATCCAACCATGTCGTTTGCCCTACAAAATCAAGCCCTTCAATGATGAGGTACTGTGTGATATTGATCCTCTTGAATTTTGTGATGTTCTTTTAGGACAACCATATTTGTGGAAGCGTCATGCTGTGTATGAGTCTAGACCCTGTAGATTTATTATTGCTTTGGGTAGACAATTGTATAGGATCCCAGAGGTGGCACCGCCTACTTTTATTTCTTTAATCTCTGCTAAGCAATGCAGTAAGGTCATTTCATAGATTCAGAAGTTTGTCTTCTTTGTGATCAGTGCTCACAGTAAGAAGAAGGTCACTGCCACATCTGTGGCCTCTACACAATGCCTCTCTATGCAGCAGAAGCAAGTGGATGAGATCGTGGAAGAATACAGAGACATCTTCACCTCACCTATAGGGGTATGGACACACTTCCAAGTCAAGCATCCAATTGATCTGAACCTCGACGCACTTCTACCTAATGGACTAGTCTATCGACACTTGTTGAGAGAGAATGATGAAATTAGGTGTCAGATACAAGGGCTTCTTCGAAAGGGGCACATCAGACCCAACTCCTCCTCTTGTGGAAGCCCTATCATTCTAGTGCAGAATAAGGATGAGACTTTGCGACTCTGCATTGATTATAGAGCCTTAAAAAAATCACATCCAGGAACCGCTACCCCATTCCTAGAATTGATGACCTTCTTGACCAACTCAAGGGGGAAAAGTTCTTCAGCAAGATTGACCTGAAGTCTGGCTACCACCAGGTTCCCATCGAACCAACTGATGTATGGAAGACAACCTTCAAGTCTTAATAAGGTCTCTACAAATGGCTAGTCATGCCCTTTGTCTTAACAAATGCACCATCCACTTTCATGGGGTTGATGGATGATGTATTGAGACCCGTCACCAACTCCTTTTTGGTCGTATATTTGGATGACATCCTCATCTTCGGGAGAATGTGGGAGGAACACATGCAACATATTCAGTAGTATTTGAGCACTCTGCGGAAGCACAAGCTTTATGCCAACTTGAAATAATGCTCTTTTGGCATGAACAAGGTCCAATACCTGGTGTTAGTCCCTAAAGTTCCACTCGACTGTTAAGGGCGAGCTAGGGAATCATTGATTTATTAGAAAAGTGTTTTGAGGGTTTTATGATTTGGTTTTTTGAGTAAGGTGGTTTGAAATTGGTTCTAAGGTAACAACATAACATGAAAATCAAGATCAGAACAAAGTATATCCCATTGACTGAAGAAAAGGTGGACACAAAGATGGATTAAACCAATTCAGGAAAAGGAAGGTGAAGCCTTCAATTTGTCAACTTCACAAGAATTCTTGTCTCAAAATATCATAAAGAAACAAGATTATCAGCTTGATATCAAACTTGAAAAATTATCTCTATAGTAAAATTTCCACTGTATAAATTATCAGTCAAGAATAGAAAATCATTGCAATCCGAATAATGAATTCAAGCATGAATAAAGAAATAATAGAGTAGAAAAAGAGGGTCTAACCATCCATATGCCTTTGCTATTAAGTGTCAAATTGAACATAAATGCCTTTACAATAAGCTTCACAAAAAGGTCCCTTGGATCTCCAATTTTTCGACCTGGACATAGTCTTTCTTCTGTCTATTTAAACTATCTATAAAACTTCCAGATCCTATCATCTAGTATATATTTAATGACTAGATTCGAATAGTATCTATCTACTAAGGTATTTCACTCAAAAAGAGCTTCTACAATCCAAAAATAGATCACAACTCAACAACTTGATATTGTTTGATATTGCCAGCATTACATTTGATTCTACAAAATAGGAATTAGTTTGATTTAGTCATACAGATTGAATTATTAGCATCTTACTGACCAAAAACGAGTAAGCATTGCCATATTTCCTGGGAAACATTTAAATCATGATTGTAGCAAATCTCCATGTAACCTTTAGGATATAATCACAGTAGTAGCTTTAGCATTTTTCTATTTGAGCTTTGTGGTAAGCACGACATTGTGCCAATAGAGCCTGAAGTTTATCTCCCTGAGTTATTTGAGCAATGCCCTTTGCTCTTTCTTCTTATTTTTAAAGCCTTGAATTCTTTCTTTCTAGCGAGCATTCCATTGTTCTATTTGTGCCTTTTCCTTCTTTAACTGTCTCACTATTTTTTGAAATTCCTTGATCCTTTCTTTATCAGTTCTGATTTTAACTTTGAATCCTGAGCATTTATCAAACGATTCAGGTTCATTCAGGTTTAAGGAAACTTGGGGTTCTTTTGCTTTAACTTGGTACTTTGAGACTAATCCCGAGCTATGTTCTTCATCAGAACTTGCTGAATCTATAGCTTCAGGCACATCCGATATGAGATTTGAGTCTTCAAAGTAATCCTATTTATTCTCAGGGGTTTCACTGATACCTTTAGCCATCCTTTTAGCTTTTTCTAATCTAGTTGAAGCTCTCATTATAGACCCTGTAAATGATGAAATTATTTTTTTACCTTTGCTGACTGGTTTCTTGGGCAATGAAGTTCTTTTCGCCCTTTTCTTGGTACTTGCTTCAACATTCTCAAAGTCATCTTCTATAACTATGATACTTTCTTATTTGATTGAAGGATTAAACATGGCCTTTGACTTCAGTCTATACTTATTGGTGACCCTAATAGAATTCCTTCTAGGTTTTTGTGATACAGGCGCACCTTTGACCCTTTTCCCTTTGATTACAACACCCCTGCTACTGGTTGATGGCGGTTCATGCTTGACTGTAGCTTGAGTATCAAAAACTTTATCTTAATCATTTTCCCCTTTAACATATTCTTCAGAAAATGTTTCACTTTCTGGATCCCACCTAGGTATTTTCCTTCTGCTATTCTTCGTCACCCTGATATCATGCATCTCCTCTTTCATAGGGGTTTCATCGTTTGAAATATCTTGACTCTGTGTAACAATATTTCCCTTTTTTCCTTTCCTCTACTTATTGGTCTATGTGTTAGGATTCAAATATTGCGTGAGCCAGCTCCAGGGCTTCTGTAATTCTCTCAAAGAAGACATAACTAACATTTTGATCAAGACTTGATGAAACAAATTGCTCTTAGCATTAGTGGAAAGTGACTACACTCTCTTTGACATCTTTGTCAAGCTTTTGAGTATAAAATAAGGGAGATTTAAAGGCTAATCACCATTTAAATGCATTAGTATCCTAATGTGGTAGATATAGACCAGTGAGAATCTACCTTTGTAGGTGATATACCTGTGGATCACAATCAGAGCAATGTTCCATTCGGGCCGAATCAAACTACGAGGTATTCCCCTTTTCCGATTCAGATTTTGCTTATTTGGAAGTAGAAATTGGTTTACAAACTCTGTAACCACATGCTCCTTCTTCCACCATCTTTCTCCTCCAACTACCAACCTACAAGCCTCTGCAATTGTTTTCTCTATCACCAGCATCAACATCTTACCGATCTCCACCTCATGACCATCAAAATTCAGAGCGAACTCCATGGAGACCTGCTCATCGTAACCTTGAAAAGTGGTAAGGAACTCAAACCATCCAGCGTCTCTGAACCTTTGAGCCATCTGAGGATAGGCTTCAAGTAGTTCGGCACCATCTGGTTCTATTCTGATTACCTATCCACTCCTCTTTGGCGCCATCAAAACACAATTCTGTAACTAGTGTCCTCAAGTTCCAAATTCACCACCTGCAATCTGTTAGTGTATAACAGATTGCCAAAATCAACAAATTAGCCTAAATTCAACAAAATTAGCCAGGTAAAATATAATGATCATTGAGAATTGGGTGATTTAAAATGAGCCTTGCACGGGTACAGAGCAATCAGATTATGAAACGGTTTGAATCAGTAAATGATTCCAAGCTATTGTGGACACATGCGAACTCTCAATCCACAATTCATGTCATCATAACGAAATCTGGATGGCAGGCGTGTATCAAGGCATGATTATTTTGGCGCTACGGGAATAACGTTATTCCCGTAGCGCTATTAATGACTTAGAAAAATTTGAATATATAAAATTCAAATAGGCATATAAGTTGGCACCTCGTCTAAAACCATGTCTTTCAAAATCAAACTTAAATAAACTATTCAAAACTGAAATGCAAACCATAAGATTCTAAAAACAAAAATCGAAATCAACTGAAAACAAAAAATTGAAGTGTATGTAAGAAGGGCTTAGGATAAGGGTTTCTCACTAAACCAAGAAAACATTAGAGACTAACACTGGCTCCTTCTGGGGATGGAGTTTTGACAATAAACTCCAAGAACTGCAAACCAATGCCTTTGCTTTATTTCTGATTCACTGATTCTCCTGCAACTGTCAGTCTTTTATTCTCAACATAACTGTAAAAGCAAGTCCATTGGGTATATAAAATTTTATTGAAAGGAAAACCTACTGTACTAACTCAAACCTGATGATCCCTTAGAGAAAATAGTGCTTCAAGAACCTCCCATTCACTGGGCCCTCAAAAATTTCAGTGTTGTCTAAATTATGCAGGAGAAAAGTGTTATTGTTCATTACCTTGACTATCCTGAAAGGACCATACCATAGATTATCGAACTTTCCATGTTTTGATTTATCCTGTCTCCTGGAGTCCCATCTTAACACCAAATCCCCTTCATTGAAAACATCTTTATTAGTTCCCTTATCGAATGTAGCCTTGATTTTGTTTTTATGAGCAGTAGCTTTCTGATTAACCTATTCTCTGACCTGTTGAAGTTAATCATCTGAAAAATTCTTCTTTGGACGTCATTGGATTCCTCTAGCTCTTCTTGTAGAAACTTTAAAACTGCGAGGCCCAATTGAGTTGGAAGGATTTCTTCTATCCCATATACCATCTGGAAATGAGATGTCCTAATAGACTTCTTGTTACTGATACGGTCAACCCAAAGGGAAAACTTTAACTTGGAATCCCATGATTTTTTCTTTTGTACTAGTAATTTTTTGATAATTCTTATCAGAGTCTTATTGGAAGATTCAACCAATCCGTTCCCTTGGGGGTAGTAGGGAGTAGAATGAACCAATTTGGTACTATACTTATTGCAGAATTCAATCATGGAATTTTATTTAAAAGCCTGTGCATTATTAGTGACCATTTTTTTAGGACAACCAAACCTGGAAAAATATATCCCTCTAGAAATTCCATGATTACCTTGTCTGTTGTATTCCGAGTTGGAATTGCTTCAATCCACTTCGTAAAATAATATGTGGCTGTAAGAATCCATCTATGTTGTCTTGAGGATGCCGGATTAATCTCTCCGATGAAATCCAATCACCACTGTACAAACGGTCCATGGGCGATGATTGGTTTCAGAGGCAGAGATATAAGTTTCTGTTTTCCAACAAATTTCTGACAAGTTTCACATGCCCTGACCTGAGCACAAATATCTGGGAATAGAACTAGCCAGTAATAGCCTGCTCTAAGAATCTTGAAGGAAGTAGACTTCCAATGATGATGGTCTCCAAAGACACCATGATGCAGATCATGAAAGATTTGTTTAGCTTCCTTTTCATCCACACACCTCAACAAAAAACCATTGGGGTCTTTCCAGAATAGGGTCTAATCAACAATAAAATACTTTATAGATCTCAACTTTAATGATCTGAATTTTGATTTATCGAACTTTGGGGGAGATTGAAAATTCAATAGAAAAAATATGATATCTTTGTACCATTTTGAAAAAACATACTTCTTGTTTATCTGTGAATTTATTTCTTCAATTTGGACAGAAGGGTCTTGTGTCATGTCTGAAATATGGTATAACCCAATTGATTTGTAATTAGATTCTATCATTAATTTGGTGAGGCCTTGTCCTTTTATCAGCTGAGTAGGCTTTATGGTGAGATCATATTCCAGGATTTTTGTTATCCATTTCCCTCGCTTTCCTTCACAATCAGGTTGAACCAATATTTCTTTGATTGCACTTCTTGGGCCATAAGTTGTAATTTTAGATTGAAGAACATATACTCTAAAGAATTTTAATGCCTTTACCAAGGCGTAGGCCTATTTTTCTATTAGATCATACTTCAATTCTGAGTCCCTGAGGGTTTTGCTAAAGAAGGAGATAGGCTTCTTGTAGCCTTGCTCATTTCTTTGTAGAAGAACAATAGCTATGGTATTTTTTGATGCAAATGAAAAAATCATGAATTCTTTGGAATAATCTGGGCTAATTAGAACATGTGACTGAACTATAGTATGTTTGATCCTTTCAAAGGATTCTCTCGCTTCCGGTATCCACTTAATTTCTGCATCCTTTTTCAACATGTCAGTGATGTACTTGACAATTTCTGCAAAGTTAGGTATAAACCTCCTTAAAAAATTAATTTTACCAATGAATGACTGAATAGACTTTTTATTTCTCGGAATGTCGATTAGTTGGATAGCCTTTACTCTTTCGGGATCTATTTTAATACCTTCAGGTGAAACGATGTGTCCTAGAATCTTTCCTTCATCCATGGCAAAATGTGATTTTTTGGGATTAAGTGATATGTCGTACTTCCTGCATTTCTCAAAGGTCTACTTCAAGTGCTGTAAATGTTCTTCATCGGATGCCGAAAATATAGTGATGTCATCAAGGTAAATAACCACAAACCTGTCTTTCTCCCCAATGAAAGCGATGTCCATAGCCCTTTGAAATGTGTCTCCGACGTTCATCAATCCGAAAGGCATCTTTTCGTACATAAAGGTGCCCCAAGGAGTGGTAAAATATGTCTTCTTTTTGTCCTCTTCCATTACTGATATTTGATTGTACCTTGAATATCCATCAAGCATAGAGATTTTCTTTGCGTCGACGACTCTTTGTAAGATATAATCCATTTTTGGTAATGGATAATTGTCTTTCAAAGAGCACCTGTTTAGATTTCTGAAGTCTACACAGAGCCTTATCTCTCTGTTCTTTTTTCTGACAGGTACAAGGTTTGCTACCCATTCTGAGCATCTTAGTGGCACTATGATTTTAGCTTCCAACAACCTTTTCAACTCCTTTTCTATTATAGGTAACAATAAAGGATTAAATTGCCTGAACTTTTGTTTAATAGGTTTTGATCCAGGTTTTAGAGGAATTTTGTGTTGAATAATATTTGTATCGAACACCTTCAGATCTTCGTAAGACCATGCAAAAATGTCTGAATAATGTTTCATTAATTCAACATATGCTTCTTTCTACTTTTGTGACAGTTTCCTAGATATTTTTAACAACCTGGGATTTGCATCTAGACTAATGTCACAGTCTACTACATCTGTTTCTTCTGTTTGGATAACAACCTTCCTGGAAACATCATTATGATCGAACAACCTTTCTAGTGGAACCAAACCCTTGGGCAGATGGTTTGTCTTTATTTCAATGATTTTGTGGCCAGAAATTGTATCTTGAAGGACTTCTGCAGCATGTATTTCTGCTTATCCATCTTCGTCATCTTGATCAATTGAAATGTTAGAAAACTCTTCAATAGTTTTCAAAAATCTTTGAATTTCCTCATCATCTTTAAAAACTTGCCAATGTTTTATATTATCCAGTATTGAAGGTCTGTTTTTGACTTCAACTTCAAATTTCAGATTAGGAAACATCGAAGTTTTAAAGTTGCTAGCTGCAAGTGCCAAAGAGTCGGCCTGCTGATTCAAATTTTTGTGCACAAAAATAATATCAAATGCCAAAAAGAAATTATCCACATAGTTCCACACCTCATTTATGTATTGTTTTAACCTTTACTGTTTGGTTTGGTATATATTCTTGATCCGGTGAATAATAAGTTTCGAGTCTCCAAAAATAGACAACTTATCTACTCCCATATCTCTAGCAACTTTCAAATCCAACAACAAAGCTTCATACTCACTGATGTTATTGGTGGTGTCAAATTCAAGTTTATATGACATGGGGATAAACTCCTTGGAAGGGGAAATGAAAACAATACCGGCTCCAGAACCTTCTTTAGAACATGCTCCGTCAAAATACATTTTCCAAACAAAATTGTCTTTACTATCTCTCACTGTAGTTGTTGAATTTTTGACTGATACTTCTGCCATTTCCTCACTCATATGAAAAATAGAAGAACCTAGATCATCTTCTACATCATATATAGGATGATTAGTGGGATTATTGTGATCACTTACCAAATAAGCCAATCTGACTTCTTTGTATAATCTCTATTGTTCCCCACCAAAAACAGGTATGGTTGCATAGCTAAGGTCCATCTGTAGAGTACCACCTACCTTCTTAGCTCAAGATCTTGAAAGAAGCATTCCAAATTTTGGTGGTACATCAACCATGATCACATCTAATACCACACTTTTCATAGGTAATTGGGAAAGAGTAACAACCACATCTTTCATAACTCCAAAGCATTTGACTTTCTTGGAGTCAAAAAGAATATGGATCATGATACGGTTTGGTAATGTCCAACCCTAATTCTTCCATCACCACCTTGGGCATTACATTATGCGAGGCACCAAAATCCATTAAGAAGTTGTGCAATATCTTTTCATGGATATTTAATGAAATGTAAAAAGGTGGAGAGGCATCGATTCTATCTTCAATGTGAGGTCCAATAGTTATAACAGGGTTTTCATCCTCTAGATTGATCGTATCCGAAAAGGTGACATGAGTTGGAGCCTGTAGAGCCTTGAGGACGATCTTTCTGAAAGGTTCTGTTTTCATGAGTTCTAATAATGGCACTGAAATCTTGATTTTGTTGATTTCATGTTCTAAATTGAAAACAAAAACATTTCTATCTGGTTCCTTTATGTCGACTATACTATCCTTAGCAGGTTGTTTCAATGGTTTATCAACTTGGATCTTGGGAACACCTTTGATAAATCCTGTCTTAACTGGAGTACTGGCCTTCTTATTGGAAACAGGTGTATCTACTTTAGGTGCATTCGAACCAGATCTGAGATTGTATTTTTTCCTTTTAGGTTCCTGCTGGACAATTTCATCTCCATCCCCTTCCTCAAACTGATTTGCAATCAAAGAATCTTCATAATCCTACTATGTCACATGTAGAGGAGACGATTATGAATCATTTAAATGAACTACAATGTCTTCTTCTGTATCATCCTCATCCTCCTCCTCATCTACCGCATTATTCTGAAAAGGAGGTAAGACTTTTTGGTCATCTTGGTTTTTTCTTTCTCTTGGTAAGATTTGAGGTACATTGTTCGGTCGTCTGAACTGATTTGGATTTCTGTAACCACCCTCCTGTACATGTCTATTGGGTTTTTTTTTTCTATATTCAACCTTTCCATTTCAGATGTCAAAGTTTTCAACATCTTAGCCATTTCATCCATTTTAGAATTAGATGCTGAATTGGAAGATGAAGGCAACTCTTCCTTTTTCTTTTTCCTGTCTCTATCACTTCTAGACCTCAATTTGTCTGCTTCTAATATGTTATATTCTACCTTGATAGCAACATCTTGCATCAGGTTGAGGGTAGTGGTTCTTCTTTCCCTAAGCAACAAGGAAAATTCGACATTGAATGCATTGGCAAAAGTGATTTTAGCTGATGTCTCTGAAGGTTTTATCTCCTCTGAAATTTTACCATACATCTGGTTGAACCTTTTGGTAAAATCAGGTATTGATTCACCTTGTTTCCTCCTTAAAACACTAAATTCGGTGATGTATTATAGAAAGTCCTTTTTGTCTGCCCAATGTTTAAGAAAGGCATCATCTAAGGCTACGATATCAACTATTGAATTGGGAGGCAAACTCCTGAACCACTTTCTTGTTTCCCCATTTAGACTTTGTACAAATAGTCTCATCCACACATCAACATGCTCTACATTGAAATTATCTGCAAAGCTATAAAATGAACTCAAATGCTCTTCAATAGTAACTTATCCATCTCCATTGAATATGGTCAAGTATCTCATATAATCATTTGGTGGAAAGGCATACATGAATTGTGGAAGAACCAAGGGAGCATACCTTGCTGCAACTATTTTGTCCATTCTGTCTGTAGCCATATTGGCTATTTTTGGAGCTCTAGGAGTGAGTAAGATTGGTAATGCTGAAGGACAAGGAGTCCCTTGTGTATCACAACTTATATTTCTTGACACTAAATATTGATATTTATCAGACAAGGATTTCTCCTCTTGACTATGATCAACTAATGGGGTGAGAAATAGAGGGTTCTCAAAAGAAAAATAATGTGATCCGAAATCTTCGGATGAGACAGATCCAAGAGATGACGAAGATGTCTCTGGTTCACTCTCAATATCTATGTTGTGACCTATCGAAGTTTCAATCACAAAAAAGATGTTTGGATACTCCTATTTAATGAGTTCAATAAGTAACTTCCTCTATTCTGGATTTAATTCTGAAATAGTTGAAGGGAATGAAACTATATCAAACTCAACAATAGGTTTAATTTCATTTTCAGGATTCAGATCTTCATTTAATTGGGTTTTGATGATTTCAGAGGATTCTACTTCAGAACTTTCTGAAGATAATTTCCCCTTTAAGAGTGATGACTGACTGGAAATAACTTTAGGTTTTCTTAGTAACTTTTCAGGATCTGAAACTACTGCAACAGGATCGAGATCTGGATTTTTCCTTGTTACTGGTCTCTTATTAGATGATGAAGAATTTAGAGGAGTTTTAGGTCCTTTACCTTCTCTTTTCGGAGCCAAAATTACCACAAAGGAGTCGCCAGGTGAATAATCATAGTCTTAAATAATGTCCAAAATCTTGTTCACCACCAAGATCTGAATGAAAACTTGTCATTTCCCCAGGGAAGGTCTCTTCATTTCTTCGTCCTCAGAAATGGTGCCAAAAATGTTAGTCCCTAAAGTTTCACTTGACTGCTAAGGGCAAGCTAGGGCATCATTGATTTATTGCAAAAGTGTTTTGAGGGTTTTATGATTTGGTTTTTTGAGTAAGGTGGTTTGAAATTGGTTTCAAGGTAACAACATAACATGAAAATCAAGATCAGAACAGAGTATATCCCATTGACTGAATAAAAGGTGGACACAAAGATGGATTAAACCAATTGAGAAAAAGGAAGGTGAAGCCTTCAATTTGTCAACTTCATAAGAATTCTTGTCTCAAAATATCAAAGAAACAAGATTATCAGCTTGATATCAAACTTCAAAAATTATCTCTACAGTAAAATTTCCACTGTATAAATTATCAGTCAAGAATAAAAAAGCATTGCAATCCGAATAATGAATTCAAGCATGAATACAGAAATAACAGAGTAGAAAAGAGGGTCTAACCATCCATATGCCTTTGCTATTAAGTGTCAAATTGAACATAAATGCCTTTAGAATAAGATTCAACAAAAGGTCCCTTGGATCTCCAATTTTTCGACCTGGACATAGTCTTTCTTCTGTCTATTTAAACTATCTATAAAACTTCTAGATCCTATCATCTAGTATATCTTTAATGACTAGATTCGAATAGTATCTATCTACTAAGGTAGTTCACTCAAAAAGAGCTTCTACAATCCCAAAATAGATCACAACTCAACAACTTAATATTGTTTGATATTGCCAGCATTACATTTGATTCTACAAAATAGGAATTAGTTTGATTTAGTCATACAGATCGAAGTCTTAGCATCTTACTGACCAAAAACGAGTAAGCATTGTCATATTTCCTGGGAAACATTTAAATCATGATTGTAGCAAATCTCCATGTAACCTTTAGGATATAATCACAGTAGTAGCTTTAGCATTTTTCTGTTTGAGATTTGTGGTAAGCATGACATTGTGCCAATAGAGCTTGGAGTTTATCTCCCTGAGTTCTTTGAGCAATGCCCTTTGCTCTTTCTTCTTATTTTTGAAGCCTTGAATCCTTTATTGCTGGCGAGCATTCCATTGTTCTATTTGTGCCTTTTTCTTCTTTAACTGTCTCACTATTTTCTAAAATTCCTTGATCATTTCTTTATCGGTTTTGATTTTAACTCTGAATCCTGAGCATTCTTCAAATGGTGCAGGTTCATTCAGGTTTAAGGCAACTTGGGGTTCTTTTTCTTTAACTTGGTACTTTGAGAGTAACCCTGAGCTATGTTCTTCATCAGAACTTGCTGAATCTATAGCTTCAGGCACATCTGATATGCGATATGAGTCTTCAAAGTAATCATGTTTATTCTCAGGGGTTTCACTGATACCTTTATCCATCTCTTTGCATTTTCTAATCTGGATGAAGATCTTGTTATAGGCCTTGTAGATGATGAAATCATTTTTTACCTTTGCTGACTGGTTTCTTGGGCAAAGAATTTCTTTTTGCCCTTTTCCTGGTACCTGCTTCAACATTCTCAGAGTCATCTTCTATAAATATGATGTTTTCTTCTTTGATTGTAGGATTAAACATGCCCTTTGACTTCAATCTATACTTATTGGTGACCCTAGTAGAATTCCTTCTAGGTTTTTGTGATACAGGCACACCTTTGACCCTTTTCCCTTTGACTGCAGCACCCCTGCTACTGGTTGATGGTGGTTCATGCTTGACTGTAGCTTGAGTATCAAAACCTTTATCTGGATCATTTTCCCCTTTAACATCTTCTTTAGAAAATGTTTGTCTTTCTGGATCCCACCTAGGTCTTTTCCTTCTGCTACTCTTCATCATCCTGATATCAAGCATCTCCTCTTTCACAGGGGTTTTATCGTTTGAAATATCTCGACTTTGTGTAACAATATTTTCGTTTTTTCCTTTCCTTTGCTTATTGGTCTGTGTGTTAGGATTCAAAGATTGCATGAGCCAGCTCCAGGGCTTCTGTAATTCTCTCAAAGCAGACATAACTAACGTTTTGATCAGGACTTGATGAAACAAACTGTTCTTAGCATTAATGGAAAGTGACTACACTCTCTTTGACATATTTGTCAAGCATTTGAGTAGAAAATAAGGGAGATTCAAAGGGTAGTCACCATTTAAATGCATTAGTATCCTAATGTGGTAGATATAGACCAGTGAGAATCTACCTTCGCAGGTGATATACCTGTGGATCACAATCAGAGCAGTGTGCCATTCGGGTCAAATCCAACTACGAGGTATTCCCATTTTCCAATTCGGATTTTGCTTATCTGGAAGCAGGAATTGGTTTACAAACTCTGTAACCACATGCTCCTTCTTCCACCATCTTTCTTCTCTAACCACCAACCTGCAAGCCTTTGCAATTGTCTGCTCTATCACCAACATCAATATCTTACCGATCTCCACCTCGTGACCATCAAAATTCAGAGTGAACTCCATGGAGACCTGCTCATCGTAACCTTGAAAAGTGGTAAGGAAATCAAACCACCCAGTGTCTCTGAACCTTTGAGCCATTTGAGGATAGCCTTCAAGTAGTTCGACACCCTCTAGTTCTATTTTGATTACCTATCCACTCCTCTTTGGTGCCATCAAAACACAATTTTGTAACTAGTTTCCTTGAGTTCCAAATTCACCACCTATAATCTGTTAGTGTATAACGTTCCTTTGAGTGAACACCTTTGTCTAAATTCATCAAAATTAGCCAGGTAAAATATAATGATCATTGAGAATTGGGTGATTTAAAACGAGTCTTGCATGGGTACACAACAATTAGATTATGAAACGGTTTGAATTAGTAAATGATTCCAAGCTATTTTGGATGCATGCAAACTCTCAATCCATGATTGGCGTCATGATAATGAAATCTGGATGGTAGGCGCGTATCAAGGCATGATTATTTTGGCGCTACGGGAATAGCGTTATTCCCATAGCGCTATTAATGACATAGGAAAATTTGAATATATGAAATTCAAACAGGCATATAAGGTGACACCTCGTCTAAAACCATGTCTTTCAAAATCAAACTTAAATAAACTATTCAAAATTGAAATGTAAACCAGAAGATTCTAAAAACAAAAATCGAAATCAACTGAAAACAAAAAATTGAAGTGTAGGTAAGAAGGGTTTAGGATAAGGGTTTCTCACTAAACAAAGACAACATTAGAGACTAACACCTGGGCTACATTGTTGATGAGCATGGGGTACATGTTTCTCCATCTAAGATCCAAGTCATCCATGACTGGCCAGCCCTGACCACACTAACCGAGCTCCGAAGTTTCTTGGGACTAGCCAATTTCTACCAACAGTTTGCATTGGGATTCTCCCATATTGCATGGGCCCTCAACGAGGTGACCAAGAGAAGTAGTAGGGCCAAGTTCGTGTGGGGGAGGGAGAAAAAGAAAGCATTCAATGATCTCAAACATCACTTGTACTCAATTGCAGTACTCTCCTTGCCTGATTTGCAACAACCATTCGAGATTGAGACTAATGCATATGACTATGTTGTGGGCGTAGTCCTCACTCAACACGGGCATCCGGTGGCATACCATACTGAGACACTCTTCGATGCTGTCTGAAAATACCCTACCTATGACAAGGAAATTTATTCCATTGTACAAGCCTGTCGTCAATGGAAACATTACATTCTGGGGACAAAGACGATCATACACACTAATCACAAACCTTTGTAGTTCATACAGATAAAAGGGAAATTGCATAACGACAACCATTCGAAGTGGTCCACTTACCTGCAGCAGTTCCATCTCAACATCAAGTATAAGACATGTATCTCCATTCGTGTCGATGACTGCCTCAATCGGCCTCTTATGGCTGCACTCACCACTGTGCTCCATTCCTGTGGACATGAAACATCAGAGTGGCCCCAACTTTACCAGCAAGATCTAGACTTCACCACCACATATCAACTCTTGGGTACATGAGCCACTGCCACTGATTTTCACATTCAGGATGAAATCTTATGCCACTTGGGCCATCTCTATGTTCCTACAAGCGAGCGTGAAAAGATGATTTGGGAAGCCCACTACAGTCGGGTGGCAGGTCATTTTGGCATAGAGAAAATTGTGTCCGTTCTTCAGAAACATTTTTATTGGAAAAAACTTCGACATGACATCAACAAGTATATCAGGTCTTGCATTGCCTAAGCCATTGCCAAGCCATCCATCAAGAAGCAAGGCTTATACACCCCTCTTCCTTTTCCCGAGAAGCCATGGGAATCCATCTCCATGGATTACATGTCTGGTTTGTCGTCCACCAAGCAAGAAAATGACTGTGTTTTTGTGGTCGTTGATCAGTTTTTGAAGATGACCATCCTCACAGCCTGTAAGAAGAATGTCACATCAGAAGATACTGCCAAGCTCTTCTTCGAACGAGTTTGGGTCCACTTTGGAATACCACAAACCATCATCTCCAACCGAGACAATAGGTTCCTCAACACCTTTTGGTCGAGTCTCTGGTCTCTATTGGACACCAAGCTAAAAAAATCCACTGCTTTCCACCCCCAAATCGATGGCCAAATCAAGGTTGTCAATCAGATGATTGTGCACATCCTGCACATGTACAATTCTAAGCATCCTAGAAAATGGGACGAGGGTCTTCGATATTTCCAACACAGTTACAACAGGGCTCTCCATAGTTCCACTGGCCATAGCCCATTTCAGGTGGGTCTGGGATTCCAACCCTTGGGACCCATTTATGTTGCACTTCCTCTTTCCACCACACAGATAGACTCTTCCCCTGATCAATTTGCGATCGCCAAAGCCACCAGATTCATTGAGCAGATCCAACACATCTGCCAACTGGTCCAAAATATTTTGTAGAAATCCAATGCTAAGTACAAGCAACACCATGATCAACACAGGGTACCACACCATTTTCAGGTTGGAGACAAATTCTGGTTACATTTACAAAAGTAGCGTCTCACTGGGCCCCATCAGAAGCTTCTCCCACTTCATTATGGGCCTTACACTATCACCAAGGTTGTGGGTAGAAATGATTTTGAGCTCAACACTCCACCCTTCCTTGGTCTGCATCCAGTATTCAATGTGGACCTCCTTTGGCCATATTTTCCATCGTTATTGGACACCTCTGAGATCGCCAAATTGTTGAAACCACTAGATCTCAACCCTGAATACATGGAACAAGCATCCACCAATAAGAAAGTGGACACACGGGTCAAGGGTACTCGCCAACATCGGATCCAGCTTTATCGAGTTGTCAAGGTAGGGAAACTCCTACACCAAGGAAAGTGTCTCACTCGGGGCCAAATCTAGTAGATGTTTCCTTACCTAATGGGGGAAATCAATGCAATGGAGACCATTTCTTCCTAAGGGGGGAGTATTGATCAAGATGGATATTGGTGGCCACCCACCTATTCCAATTGGCTCCTCGTTTCCATTTTTGATTCAACACATCTTTCTGTAATGATTTATAATTGTGAGTTCTACACTTCTGGGGCTGTTTGAAGCCTCACACATTCTCCAGGTGGACACACATTCTACAGGTGGACACAGGTGGCCTCTCTCCTAATCCAACTGGTTTAATTTGTATGTTTTCATGTCAGCACATCTTATTGTACTTCCAGGGCTGTTTTGGGGCCCTAAACGTTGTTTTTTTGACTTGCCACAGTTAGAATGTAGACGTAGTCAGTGTCTAATGAAGGAATGTGTATATCTCTGAAAGACATTTCCAATGAGCTATCACGCACCTCAAACGGAGTTCATATGCCAAAGTTAAGACCCTAGGAAGTTGAGGCACCAAATTACACCAACTTACCCATATGGCCCACATGACTTTTGGCATTTCACTTTCTAGGGTTAGGTTTTTGGATGTCTAGGTTTTTGGCATTCATGAGTAATATGAAAAGGGCCTATGGAGCCTCATTGTAATCGATTATTCTCATATGGATGTGCGTAGCAGCCACATCTCTCCTCAGAGATAGTAAACACCATTCAAGCAAGTTTCAATTCTGTAGTTTATAGTTTCAACCTATTTCATTATTTAATAGAAGATATTGTTCATTGGATATTTTTGTTATGCCTCCTATCTCTGTGTTTATTGTATTCTGTCTGTTAATTAGTTCATTTCACTCCTAAACCCAGATCAATTAATTTCGATAAGCATCTAAGTCTCCGGACTTCGGCGAAAGATCGTCCTCATGATCTTATAAATATACCCCAAAACTCTTGAATTCCAAACTTACAGAGAGGGTCCCACTTAGTTAATTAATTATACTTAAATTATTCTTACAGCTTGCAGGAGCGAGAAAATAAATCCGGGCCTTCAGCCCTTTCGACTTATCCAATATACCACTCCAAACCTCCGGAGTTCCAAAACCCCAGACTCCCGAAGGGTCCACACTCACACATGGTGGTGTGTTAAATGCAGAGGCAGGGACACGTAGGTCTGAGCCTTCGGCCGGTTAACTCCAACGTTCCAACATCCCAAGTTTCCTGAAGTCCTGAACTCCTGGTGCCCCATATATTCCACTAGCTATTAGGCCAAGCAAAGTGTTCCAGGGGGTTGAAATGCAACAAAGGACATAGATGACACATGGCCCTATCAATGGGAGACATGTGTCACGTTCCAATTGGCATATAAGGTCTGTAAAAATCACAAATCAAGGTGACACGTGGCATACCGAACATGGGTCCACATAACTCTAGCTGACATCAGCATGCTACGTCACTCCAGACTGACAATGTTGAAATTACTAAGACAACTGAGAGTGGGGGGTGAATCAGTTGTTACTGTGCTTAAACAATTTTAAGTCTATTAAACCATTTTTAATCTTTCATGAAGTCACCATCAATATTATACATCATATGAACAACATAAATAATGAGCATCAATCACACATAAGGTATACACAGAGACATATTTTCACGAGGAAACCCATAAAGGGAGAAAACCTCTTCTTCTTCGAAATGATAGGCAGTCTTTTAAGTTTTGTA
>JZKD02S0445113.1:346160-361775 GCA_000966675.3 Picea glauca
GGGATAGAGAGGGAGTGGCTGTGAGAGTCTGAGGCATGTCAAGGTAAGGTCTAGCTCTAGGTCTTTCCATGTCTTGTGATGTCTAAGTCTTTCCATGTCTAGGACTTAGCATGTATAGGAGTGTGAGGGAGAGAGAGGGAGACAAACAAGGGGTAGAGAGGGAGAGTGAGAGTGAGATAGAGAGGGGGGGTAGATGTAGGAAAGGGAGGACATAGAAGGAAATGATTTATAGGAGCACGAGCGTGTTCCTAGAGCATGTGCATGCTCCTAGAACACTTGTGTGCACTTATAGCACATGCACGTTCTTAGAACGTGTGCACGCTCTTAGAGTGCATGCACGCTCCTAGAACATGTGCACGCTCATTTAAATTCAAATTTTTTGGGCAGAATTGAAAATGTGTATGTTGACTTGGCTTGCTCAGATTTATGTTCGAGGTGACAAACCTAATGGTTCGGTCTGCAAATTGATAAAAACTTCCATTTTTTTGAATACCCCTCTATATCTTTGTCTTTGATGTTATTTTTCTATAGGTTAAACAATTCAGTTGTTAATGAAACTATAGACATAGATCGAGTGAGCTATGCAGATTTCAAATTTTAAAAAATTAATATTGTTTACTATTTTTAATCAATTTTTGTCTTCACATATATCAAAATCCTAGAATACATACCTCTCTTATTTATGCTATAACTTTTTCTCGGAATAACTATTTATCAAATGAGTTATATGCAACACTAGAGGAGACCGATACCTATGATATAAAAAAAATGTTTTGATCATGTTAAGACCCTTTTAGCCTGCACAAACAAAAGACGTTGTAATTTCAAGCATATGTTGACTTTGATAATTTAAAAAAAATTATTAAATTAATATTAAAAATTTCCAAAATATACACGACACAAGAAAAATGTGTTCTCTACAAATATGCAAGTTTTTGGAACGAAATTCCATCATTAAGACACTCAACACCGACACGAACGGAAACATATACCTTATATTTTGTTGGAAAATTAAGATGCCACTGCTAAAAAAAACAAATTTGACCTAGTTATTCAGAATGTCTATCAATAAAAGTTGTATATTTGGAAAGCTAATTCAATTTTCTATGTTTCATATTCTTACACCATATTCTAATTCATTGTAAAAGTACCTTGAATAATCCCTCCAAGTTAACATATTGTTGTTTTTCCATGTTTGCATTGCCACTAACGCGTCATGAGAGACCATCATTAGCTTGCACTCACCCCTTATTCTTATTCATTTTATTCTGAATTGCAAATGATTAAACCATAAGTTTTTGTATATGTTTTTTAAACTGGCTAAAATTTAGAGAAATTAATTTATTTGTGTATTTGTAAAAGTGTTAAATGGATTCATAATAATTATCTATGTTTTTTTTCCTTATTATGACCAATTTGTAGGGGGGGACATTTATGAGACTTATGTGATGATTGTTTGTAACTTGGAATTTTGGTGTGAATATGGACATCATTATAAGGCATAGAGGAGACGTTGCAATGCCTTTATTATCATGCATACGTGTATATATCATATCTAGAATAGGTAGGCATATGCAATTGTTTGTTCTTATTTAAAGGTGTTTTTATAGTCATTCTAACATCATTGTTGTTTACATAGTCATTTATAGGGAATTGAGAAAATGGAGGAAAATAGACATGAATGGGATGTAGTTATCAAAGGCAACAAACACGTGTTTTATTGTTTGGTTGGTGATTGTGTCAATATCTTGACCCGATCAAAACTATCTAGCCTTAATCACCATCGTGCTATCATAAAAAATCTTCCTCCAATTCCCCCATGCCCAAGAGGTCGAGTAAGAGATGGAAATTCTAAAAGAATTGCCAAATCACCAATTAAGGTTAAAAGTCATAATGAAAAATATCCAATATGATGTAGATGCAAGGTTATGTCGTGCACGAAAAAAAGGCATATATAATATTTGTCAATCAAGAAATTATTTACGTTGTAAGTATTTATTGGCATTTGTATGTGTTTTTTTTTTTAATAATATAAATTTATTATTATTGAGTAAATTCATTGAAACTTTTTTCATAGTCATTTGCTACGTTTGAAAAACTCAATACTGATACAAAGAAAACAATTCATAAAAAAATGAATTGTTGGGATCAAAGTTTACCTCGTAGATGTATAGACACAACTAAACACATAGATATTGATTTACAACAAAAATAAAGAATGGGGCCTTCTAATTATGTAGGGAAATAAGAGTTGGATGGGAATACCCATACATTAAACTCTGGGGAAACTAGTAATAACAATGAGTACACAATTGAGTCAATTTTTTTGCATGCATTAATTTTCAAGAAATTTTAACATTAGATGGTATTTATTTTTACTATCAATTGTATACGGATTCCCCATTGTTATTGATATGCCTAGCCTGATCAACAAAACTCCCTAGAGAGATCACCCCATAGTTTTGTTGTTGAATATAGATCCACTAACTTGGATATCCAACGATATTCAAGTTGTCAATCATTACGATGCTCACCTATATTTCAAGGGATTTTCCAGGAAGTAAGTTTTTCTTCCATACAACCTATTTCATAAAAACGTTAACATATAAATTATTATATTCTACTATGATGACAAGATGAAAAACAAATATTCTTTTTTTTGTATTTTCTTTTGTATTTTCCATTGATTATATAGATTTTAATTTTTTTAATCTATACATTATTTCTTATTTATGGTGCAGGTGTTTTTTTTCAGACCCATTACAATCATTACAAACCCCAAAATATGGTCAAAATATTAAAAGGAATGTAAATGAAACAGATCAAATGCTACAACCATATTCACATTCATTGTGGAAAAATCCCCTTTCCACATAAATGATGGTGGAAATGCAACTCCTTTATTATAAATGCACCATAAATCACATTATCTTCAACCATTACAATATCCACCTTCACTTCAATAAAAAATAGGAGAGGTAAGTTCTATATCATATACCCATATTTTCATTATATCAATATCAATTTCGATATTTATTGATAATGTTGTAACTTTTACAGAAGACAAAAAAGGTGAATGATTCTGCTATGGTTAAAAGGACAAGAATCACACCAAAGGAATTGAAAGAATGTGGGTTCAAGTCTCGCAAATAATACATAGAACATATATGCTCAACCAATATTTCTCTCACAAAACCCACTAGGTTTGCTACCTTGAAGTTTAAACAATGCACCAAGTTTAAATAACATGGACTACAAATTTATAGCTTTGATCAATGTTTTGTATAAATAGGGGCTACTTACAAAGACATGAAAATATTTAGGCCTACAAGGAATGAGTCTTTACATAGTTCCAATAAATGAGCTTTTTTGTATTTTGTTTTATGTTTTGAATCTCAATTGTTTTTTACATTCCAAGTTGTCATCTTATGCAATGGAATTGGAAGGGAAGTTGAGGCAAGAAAAAGCATCTAGAAGAGCTTGGAATACTCAGGTCAAGAGGTTAGAATCTGAAGGCCCACAAGGGGTGAAATCCTCATTGGATTGGAAGGACAAATTGATTCAAAGCTTGAAGAAGAAAATGAAAATGTCTGCCACAGAGCATCCACAAACAACAAAACTGGTTTCTCTAGAACAGGAAAAGGAAGCATTTCAACAAGAGGCATTGGAATACAAGGCTAAGGCATTGCAACTAGAACAAGAAAAGGTGAAATCACAAGGACATACATAAATTCTAAACAAGGATGTAGTTGTACCTCCTGCTGCGGAAGCTGGGCCTAGCACTGAAGGACTTGTCCAGGCTATGTCACAAGTTAGCATGAAGGAAGGAGAAATCAAGGGGTTAAAATGGAACATAAAGAAATTTAAGAAGGAAATGAAAGCAAAGGATGAAAAAATGGCTAAATTTCAAAAGGAGAATGGAGCCTTACAAGAAAGGATAGATAAGTTGAAGGTGAGGTTAAGAGGCAAAGTTATGTTGCAGGGACCCAAGCATATCTTCTGGGATTATATAGCTGCTGAAGCTTCCAAGTTCAAAGTGTATTTAAACTTCATCAATGATAAAGACAACATGACCATCACAGACAGAAGAAGGTGCACTTTTGTGAATGATACTTTAGCAAAGAAACCATCAGAGTGGGCCCAAAATGCCATAAACCTGCTCAACTCCATCACTAATGCATAACTTCAGACCATTAGAGTCAAAGATAGAACTACATTGATCATCTGGGCCAGGAGGGTTATTGCTAAACATAACCAGTTGAAATTAGTCCAAACCAAGGCAACACAAATGGAGCAAAGTGTACAATAGTTCAAGGATCTATTTGAAGAATTGTTTATTAAAGGCCTTCCACCATTTTGGGATGGCAAAGGAAAATTACATGATCATGAAGAATACAATGATCGCCTCACTTAGTGCAAAATGGATCACTCCATGTTTGAGAACCTGGAGGAAAATCTGAAAGGAGAAACCCTGGTTGAACATCTGATTATAGATTTTGAGATTCTGAATCAGTTCAAAACAGTGAAAATTGGACTACCAGTCATGACATATGCCTCTTGCATTGACCTGGAAATCCTAATCAAATACATGATGGACTATGATATCCCTTCTGACTTGCAATGGAAGGAGATATTATGGTTGGGTAAGACAAAGTGAAAATTTCTAGGGTCTAGTAAATGATGTTCAGGTGTCACTGAAGATGGCAGATCAGGCAGAAGACTAGAACAGAACAGGTGGCAAAGAAAGGAGCTGAAACGTCAGAGGAGTTAGAAGCCAGATCATCAAACGTTTCCTTGTTAATCATTGTAATCAGTCCCAATACCAAAACTGTCATTTGTAATTATTGTAATCAGTTTTAGAAGTTGAAATGTTTCATTTCAAGCATTGTAATCAGTTTCAAACCGAAAGGAACTCAAACTTGTATAAATATTAGGAGTTCCAAATGTATTAAGGGTTGGCAGAAGTGCAAGGGAACGATTTTAATTGTTCAAAACTTAATTTGTAATTTTCCGAAGCTGAATTGAATACACATGCAAAAGTTTTGAAGTTTCCATGAAAATATTCTAATGGTGGTGGTCTGAGTTTTGTCTTCTCACTTTGTATGTATTTCTTGTATTTCTGATTCCATTTACAATGTCTTCTGTTTAAATTGGATAGTTTAAAGGCCCATAATTCATCTTGTGATGCTCTTGGCTTAAGAAATTTAAATTGTGTTAAGTTATTCCTAACTAATTCATAATTCATTTCATTAATGCTTTGATGCAGTTACTTGTTTTGTCCTTTCTTCTTACACTCTGCAAAATTAGATTTATAACTCAGATTTATCACCTCATTTATCCTTTATCCTCTGGAGAGTTTTATTAGCCATTCAATGTTTCCATTCATTTTCAGAAGTTTGACTCCATAGCCCTAAGTGCCCCTCCCCTTCCTTGCCAAAAAATTTATAAAAACAAACCACAAAAAACTAAACCTAGCCATCGATTGTTAAAGAAACACCAAGTGACACAAGAGATCCCTCTCTAAGCTGAGAAGGCTAGTACCCAGCTCTAAAGTTGGTTTGTAGGTTACCTCTATCGTTTGTTTTATCAGCCAAACAAATTTACAGAGTGCTAATAGATCCCGTGATCACAAAGGGAAGTGGATTGAAGGAAGCACCTATTTGCAGAATTTGAATCTGGAAATAAAAAATCTAGATTAAATCACATACAGGGATAAGCACATGGATCTATCCACCGGTTGCATGCAGAGGATAAAAGGTTTAACACTTTTAGATTTGTTTCTTGAGCACTGTTAGACCCCATATAGGTTGTTAAAGCTCTGTGTCAGGGACATAGTTCATCCTGAATGCACTGCAGAGGTCCTTGGACACCTCATTACGGATTTGATTTGCAATGAGTCAAATTGTAGGCTGCCATAACTATGGGTTGACCTAGAAACCAGTTCCAATTAAGAATATGAATCTTAATTAAAAGAGATTGAACGAAGAACCAAGTTCACCCAATAAACTTAAAGGATAATAGTCAAACAAGAAATTTGTTATTAAATAGTTGTTAATAAATGAAAGGGTGTTATTGTCCATTATTAAAAGACACAATGGTTCAAATGTCATACCTTTTGGAATACTGTATAAACATAAAGGTATGGTGAAATAAAAGTGTCTCTACGGTCCAGATCAGAAGATCAAAAGCAGAAGTAGAGTCCAAGAAGGAAAGTTGAAGATACTTATGCAGTGAAGGTGGAAGGGAGGAGAAATGAAGGATTCATATCCTTTACTAAGTAAAGTGTGAACACAAGGGAGTTGGTGCTTCCTAGGGTTGGTGCCCTAAATGAAAGGGAGTTGGTGCTTCCTAGGGTTGGTTCCCTAAAACAAAGGAGTTGGTGCTTCCTAGGGTTGGTTCCCTTAAACAAGGGAGTTGGTACTTCCTAGGGTTGGTGCCCTGAAGAAGGGGAGTTGTGTCTCCAAGAGTTGGTGCTCTAAATAGGATTGGTGTCCTTCACAATCTCAGATTATTCTTTGTAAGCCTTGTAATTCTTGTTAATTATATTTATATAATTGATTTTTTTTATTTTTTTTTTTGTAAATAAGAAAGTTATAATTAAGTGTGGTGCCTGCTATGGCTGAAAAAAGGTTCCAAAAATACAAAAAGTAACTAGTTGTAATTACTGGACTGCCCCAACAGAGGGGAAACCAGTCCAGCCAGCTTCCAAGTCATCAGTCTTAGACAGTTGCTGAAATTTAAAACAAGTAAAGTCCAACATATAAGCCACCTAGCCTATGAAAACAACAAAGAGCTAGACACCTGGCGAAAAGCCCAGCCACGCGGCGCCGAGATCCTCTGCCCAGGTTTCTGTCGCAGGCTTGTTCGGCTGATCGTCCCCACGTTGCTCCCTGTGCTCCTCTCGTTCCATGTGCTCAGGTGGATCGCTGTGCTCTGCTTCCTTCTGCCGTTCTGCTGCTTGCCTCAGCATGTCATCTAACTCTGTGTCAATTTCCTCCCCCGGTGTGATGCCAGTAGGGTCCGAGGAGAGGTCCAATTGCATGGTCGAGAGGATCTGTAGAAAGGTGGCCACATTGTCTTCGGTGGCTTGCAATCGGAACTTGAGGTCCGCCACCTCTCTTCTGAGCTCGAAGACTAGGTCGAATAGGATGCCCAGTCTTTCTCTGAAATGGTCGCTATCGAGGTGGGTCGCCTGGTGGAGACGCAGTCGTTTGGCGGCTCCGAAATCCTGAGGTTCACTTCGCCAGGTACTCGAGGAAGCAGGGAAGGACATGGATGCAAAGAATTGCATCCGGGGGTCTGGAGGACAGCATGGAGGCGTAGGCGTACCGCGCGGGATGGTGGCCATGGCGCGCGGGAGCTGAGACTGCTGAGGAGGCGTGGTGGTCGAAGGTCTACGACGTTTTGTCTGCGTAGGAAGCGGGGTGGCGCCAGGGGACAGAATTGGGGGATGGGTAGAAGAGCCTGTGATCGGGGAAGTCGAGGGCGAGAGAGAAGGTTTGCGGGGCCTCCATGGGGAGCCCCGCTTGGGCTTCCCTCTTATACGTTCTCTCATGGGTGCAGGTGGACGGTGTTTTGCGCGAGGGGCAAGGAGCCAGAATTGCTGGTAGCCGGTGGACCAAATTGCAGAGCTAGCCGGGTTGTGCCTGCGTCGTGAAGGGAGGAGCCCTTCCAAACGCAAGCAGGGAGGAATAACAAAAGCAACAAGCCAAGCCATGTTACATATAGCGGGGAAGCAAAGGGTGGTGTAAATGCCCCTGACCTCGCCCATCAAATCCATTATATGCGCCTTAACTCCTCAGAACAGCATTGCCCCGCTGCACGGGGCAGTCACGTGCTTGCGTGTGGGTCTGCAACGCGTCCGGTCCCATTCTGTGCCATGGGGATTCCATTAGCACCCCATCCGGGGAGATTTATATAATTGATTTTAAATACAAGCCCATTGTCGATATATTGTGGTGATTAATAAAATAAAAAAAGTAATTACTAATTGTTTAAAAAAGGCAATATTGATTCATTCCCCCTGTTAGTATTTCCAACAGTGATATGGTCCAACAGGTGTATGCAGTGACCTCAAAAAGTGGTAAATATGAAGAAGATGACAGTGCCTTTTCTCTCTACCTCCATACATCAGAAATCATCTCTCATACAACAATAAGGCAACGATTGAAAATTTTCATCTTCGAAAACTTGTGAACCACTACAAATAAAACATCAAATCCTTGTCGTGTCTTAGGAAGACCTAGTACAAAATCCGTGGATAAACCCCCCCAAATCATATTTGATATCAACAAATAAATGTACAAAATTGTAAGGAACCTACCATGAGCCATTTGGGAAAATTTACATCTTTCCAAAAACTCACTTCTCTTTGAGAACTTATCCACTGATACATTTCTTCCAACAAAATGATAGTTTTGTCTCACCCAAAGTGTCTCGCTAGTCCTCTACTAACCACTATGCGCAAAGTGTCACTCAAAGTGTCTCTTTAGTCCTCTACTATCCACTATGTACAAAGTGTCACCCAAAGTGTCTTTCTAGTCTTCAGGAATTGAGGTTGCCTCATCTTATGTACATATCAATTACCATAGAGTTGAAATGAGTGAGAGGCTACATTATAATTTGCACTAGTTTTGGGAAACAAAGTTACAACCTATAGATGTCAATTATGATAGAATGATGAACAATACAATCAAGTTGATGATAAAATGGTGGACAACTCATTCTCCTAACACGTAAAATGAAGAAAACATTCGATCGACATCAAATTTTCAAATTACATTTAGTAGGTAGAGGAGATATTAAATTCCAAGTCTGTGTTCTACATGTTCATGGGGTATATGATTAATTCTTCTATCCAAGTTGGTGTGTCGGTATGTGGTGGTTGTCCTGCATGAGAAATCTACATTTAATGTGCCCCACAAGATCACAGACACATGTAAAGGGCACATTTTCCTATAGGAGTAAAACAAAAAAATTATGATACCTCTAACGTGCATTCCACGCATGCTTGGAATTCAACGTTCCAAAAATTGTTTTTTTGGTTTTTAAATGTATATGGCTGTCATTAAAACTATTTACACATCAAAAATTACAAGAATCAAAATAATTCAATCGCCAATTTGACGTTTAAATCTTAATACCACCCATCAAAATTAGTTGTACCATATACTGTAGTGTTCCACTTAATCTTATTAATATTTTCTTTGGTTTTCTACCTAATCATATTTGTGGAGTATGATTGTGGTGTACTATGGTTGATCTTTAATTTGGAACCCAAAGATTGCAAGGTTGTTTTTTGTTAAATGCATTGTAGGTATGGGCTATTCTCACATACCATTTATGGAGTTAATACATTGAATTAACTTGGGCGCATCACCTTCATCCTTCATCCCCAATATTCTCTTAACACTGCCACAGATGAAAGAAAGTGTGCAGGTGGTAGAGAACTCAACATTGCCAACATTGGAGTTGACCTTCTCTATGCCTTCACTACCACATACATTCTTATGGGGAGGAAATCAACAACTAAGGTAATGTTATGAATCCAATGAGGTGTCTACTTCACCTACTTATTCAAAAACATAGATTCATTTTAAAATTGGATCTATCAAGCTCCAAGAGAGTTCAAATATATTCAGATACACTAGGTAAACTTTGCCTATAAGAGCTGAAAAAAATGACACTTCATGAATTTGCATAAAAAGTAAAATGAAATACACTAAAAACTTATAACTACCAATTTTTTTTTACGGGCAGGGTGGATTTGAAATTCCAGTCCTAGTTCCACATGTTCACAAGTTTTATGACTAGTTATTCTATGCAATTTTGTGTGTCTGTGATTTTCCTTCAAGCTGAATCTACATTTATTGTGCCTCACATGATTATAGACACATGTAAAGAGAACATTATCCTGTAGGGATAAAATAGAAAAGGTCATCCACAAATGTAAGATATCAACTTCTTTGATTAAACACCCACTTGCAAATGTGTTTTTCCCATCTTGGAAGAGCTTCCACACCTTTAGTTATTGCTCATAGTGAAACGAGGTTTCTTTATTATCCTCTTTCCTTATTATATGTGACATTAACTCACTTTTTCTTTTTTTTAATACTATCACGAACACACCACCCCTCCCTTTGATAAGCCATTGGTTTAAAATTGTCCTTTCCTTTTGGTCAAATAGACAATCCACTTGTTAGTCCATGTGGAAGGATATGAATTGTAATGAGGTCATTGCTGATTTTCTATTAGTTGTTTTAATTTTTATTTAAAAAAAAAATCATTTTATCTAAAATTTAATGTAATCATTTTTATTTTCTGGATTAAATAATACACATAATTTCTCAGTTTCTATGGACTATGGAGTTTGAAATCTTATTGTTGGACAAGGATAGAGATGATTAATTTTATTTATTTTTATAAATTCTGGAGCTAATCTATTAAAAATACAGTAAAGATACAATCAGAGAGTCACATTGTTTATCCTTGTGAATGGACAAAATCAAGGCCTTCCCTTGTTCAGAAACCAGGTTGGGAAAATACTTGATCATCCTGCCTTCCCTTTGGTGGGAAACCAGGCTTACAAAAATGTTGAGAGCTATTGTTTGCTTGCTTACTAACATAAGACCAAAACAACTTGAAAATTCCTAAATGAAAAAAGACTAAAAAAGAACAGTAGCCTGGGAATCAAGTGTGCTTGTCAGTCACCATGGGAGGGCCATCCAGAGGAGTCTCTTCTACAATGGGGAAGCCACCAAAATCATTGTCGCTATCATTGGAGGAGCTAGAGCTATCCAAGCTTGGTTCCTTAACCGTGAGGCCTACGCTCTTGATAAAGGGAGCCATCAACGAATTGTTCTTTCCTGGAGTGGTCTCAACGATTGGTTTGTTGAAATTCTCTTAAGGTGTCGAGGTGCTAGGGTGGGCCCCAGAAGGAAGAGGATAGGTTCCAGGGGAGGGAGGAGCGGATGGAGGAGGATGAGCGGCGGGGGAGTGGGGTGAGCGAGGCGAACTAGGAGGGCTCTGAACAAAAACACCTAGGAGGTTGAGGAGCGTGCGAGCAAGCATATTGTTTACCACCCAGTAACTATGATGGTGTTTGGAGGTGTGTCAGGATGTTGGGAGGGAGCCTGAAACCTCCTCTTCCCAATTGTCTAGTTGCTTCCGCAGTGAGTCGGGGACCGAGTGATCATATTTGTCCTGGCTGGCCATGAAGGGTGGGGGAGGAGCTGTGGATGCCCTCCCATCGCAACCACTCTTGCGGAGAGGCATGACTGAGGGACTGTTCTTGCAGGGCTTTGCAAGGGGGGAGAGCAACCATCGATTGCAAAGAGCATAGTGTTTCCACTTGTGGAGAACATAGAGCCAACTCATGGAGGAAACAAAGGAGAAATGATAGGAGAGGTCGTGACTAGCAGAGTGATAAGCGCCATGTGGAGGGGGGGTCAAATCTGTCACCGTTAATGCTACCAGCCTTTGCAAGCGCATGGACTGGTGTGACATACAATAGCCTTGTAGGTGAGGAGCGAGAACCATAGTCGGAGTAATGGAAAGATGTCTCAGGACGGGAGGGCGATTAATTCACATGAGGGGGGGTGAGGTGGAGCACACCCAGTCTTCGGTTTGCGTGCTAAGGGGACTCGAGGTGCCTGCCAGGTGAACGAGGGTGACACCTGCATTCAGGGTAGAGATGATTAAATCTTAATATTAAAGTCATTATAGTTTCTATTGGTTACGGTGTTTGAAATCTTATTGTTGGAAAAAAATAGAAATGATTAAATCTTGATATCAAAGCCATTATTAATTTAAGAAGGATTATGGTAATGTATATATTAATACAAATCCATAGTAATTAATGCATTTAGCTATTCGACAATTTACCACCTTTGCTATCCTACTTTTGATTGGCTATTTACCAATTTTTCCTATCCTAACTTTTGTTATACTTATGTTGTTATGCCTATTTGCAATTACACTTTTTGCGTTTATATTGTTATTCTTTTGGACCCAACATTGTTGGGTCGATCAAAGTAATGTGGCATGTTATTATCTATTTATAAATTTCAAGACTAAAAGTTAATATACAGGCAAAACAATCTACTTTCAATTTGATTTAATAAATTTCAAATTTCAAAATTAATATATTTTCAAAACTATTTACTTTCAATTTGATTTGGATACTGAGTGATAATTACATATTCCAAATTCAAATTACAGCGGCAAACTTTGTTTTGTTTTTCTTCCATCGCATAGTTTGGTAAAGTTTATTTATTTTTATTAAGTTCTCATTTATTGTGACATTGTGAAGTATTGCAAACCTAATTTCAATGTTAGTCAAAAACATAGTAATTTTTTTTTTTTTTTTTTTGTTTAAAAATAGGTTAATTGCATTTCTTTTGATAAACATTTTGATAATATGATAAACATTTTGATAATATGAGGTAAAATACAAACTTGAGAATGATTATGTTTATGTTTATTGGATTGGATTTATTGGGCTACTTAGAAATCTACAATAATTCCAAATCCTCGTATCTAAAACATTGCCCATCTTTAATGTCTTCCATTATGCTTGTGCGCCTTGGCCAAAGAGAATCTCACCCAATTGGGTGTCTAAGCCATTGTTTGTTCTAGGTCATATATATATCTCCAAATTTGTCATTGAGAGTTTATACTTATTGGAAATGGTTAGAATTAATGGTCTTTTAATTATAGATGAGGTTTTAATGGACAAAATTTTATATGATCCAAATATTCATCGTCACAATGAATGAAAAACTGTCATCTCAAACATTAATTTTCTTACATGACAAAAGATGTTAGTTAGTCATTAACATAAATGATTAACATAACAATGATGTTTTATTGTGTTTAAAGATGTTATCTCAGACATTAATTTTCTTACATGACACAAGATGTTAGTTAATCATTAAAATAAATGATTAAAGTGATTAGCATAACAAGGATGTTTTATTGTGTTTAAGTGTTTTACTATGATGTGTTTAAGTGTTTTACTATGCTTTGAACAAGTTTTGTCAACCCTGGCCCAAAGAGTTGAACAAGTTTTGTCAAATTGACTTATTGTATACCTGCACTTATTTTTTTTCTTCTCTTTCCCTATTCTGGCCGCCAGGCTCAATTGCTCCTCGCTCAGGTCGAGCGTAACACAAATCCATAAGAGATGTTGAGTCACTTCACTTAAAGTTAGGTCGTAAATTATCAATGACCACTAGCTCCCGATGCTCAATTCGAATCCAAAGAATGGATATGATTCTCAGTTCATGTGTATGTAATGTTCAGCTAGGCCGACTTAATGCCATTTTTGGCAGGTTTTTTTAGCACGACTATGAAGATTTCGACATCACAGAGAATCATATATGCTGGCGTCGGTGCATGCAAAAGATTGAAACTCGGAATTAAGTTTTACATTTCCCAATTGTAACTTATAAATAGTATATGTGTTAATCGATGCAAACTTGTACACGTATTTGCTCTTTGGATATATTGTGACAAATGTTTAGTCTTGGAAATGATCAAATGCAAGAACGCCAGTCTATATTCAGTTTGTATGTCTCTGGGCTGAATCCAGATGAAAAATTGCTCTCCTCATTTCAGTTTCCTCTTTGCAACATACAATTGCAAGTCCAAAACAAAGTCTCGGAACAAATCCCACCCAAGCTTTCTAATTGTAGCAGATTGTAGCTATGCTCATTCAGTGATCATTTCTTTTGATAATTAAGCAAAAGCGAGAGCAACATAATGATACTAGTAGCCGAGTGATTGAGGACTATGACCCTCCTTCTAGACCCACTTCTCTGGCTAGAAGTCCTTTATGCCATAGCTTTTGCACTATCCTTGACATTGGTGCATTCAACGTGATAGTTCCTCCCGGGGCACATGAAAGGGCCAACACAAATTCCATGCCTAAAAGAGTGCCACTTGACGGAGTTGGTGAATCTGTATTTGCGATTTAATTGTCTTCGCTCTACAATTCCTTTACACATTGGTAAGTTAAAAAAACTTTAGTTTTTCTAATTAGTTCAAATACTTATTTAGAACATAGAACATGTATGGCTTGAATGTAATACCTCTATGTAAGTCCAAGTTGTAATTGTACATATGTTTTTAAGGCTTGTGAGTTAAGATGACTAAAGCATATGGGGGATAGGACTTCAAAAGAGAGAAAGGGGGCTAGGATCTAAGAGAAAGGGGTTAAGTCAAGGGGCTTAAGCCAAAAGAATATAATAACATATTCCTAAAGTCATAATTCTTATGATATGATTTTATCCTAAGTTTCTAAGTGGAGGAACTAATTACCGAGTAGAGGAAAAGGTATTTTCTTGACTAACAAGTGTCAAGATAAGAACATGCAAATATAATGTGGGGTTTTAGCGGAAAATCATTCCATAATTTGCATCATTTCCTAGGGAGTGTGAGTTGGGGAGTTGTTGTTTCCCTGTAACCTTGTATCATTGTAACCATGTAAATTAGGGGTTTGGGTTTGAAGAAGTAGGTTGTCAAGCTTGTGGAACAATTTTCCTTAAGTGAGAGAATTGTTGGGAATACGTTTCCCTGTGTGTTGGCCTAGTGGGTGTCATAACTCCTTAAGAACAACCGTGTGTTCCAATTGTCACAGAGCTCTAAGACTTCATGGTTAGTCTATTGTTGAAGCCCCAGAAGGGATGGGGTACAACCAAAGGACTTTGGAGTAGTGAAGGGGTGCACTTCGTGGGGTGGGACAGGTTGTGGGGAATGAGAGGTTGTGAGGTGGAACTGCTTCTGGAGTTGGTGCTAGTGACTTTGTCCTAAGATTGAGTGTTATTGGACCTTAGTTTGGCTTAGGTAGCCTTTGCTTTGGTGGAGTCATAGCCCTAGCTCGAGGGTGACCTACTATTGCGAATGAATGAACAACATATTCTATGGTTGGGAGGAATGTCTCAGGTATGCAACCAGTTGGTGATTTTCATTTAAAGATAAGTGTTCTTTTATGTGTTTATGATAAATATTGTGTTGTTAATTATGATATTTCTATTATGGTATAAATATTTTAATTATTTATGGAATATATGTTGTTAGGACTGCATAATTGTGTTTATTTGCAGGGCATATTAATTAATAAATAGTATCATAGAATTAATGAGTTGAATTGAAGAAAATTTGGAAATTCAGTGCCTAATAGAAGTCGTATTTTTAGTGACATATGCTCATAAGTGAATCTGAAGTGTGTTACAGGTTGACATTTCAAATCATTCCAAATTCCATTTCATGTAAATAAACCTGTGTTTCCAAATTCCATTTCATGTAAATAAACCCAATTTCAACTTGCATTTTAGAGAGAATTATTTGCTAATGATACAACAATTGCATTGTCTTATTTGTGCATCTAGAAAACAAATATACCTTGTACCCAAGGTTTGGGTAATCATATATAAACTCTCTTGTTATTTCTTCTTTATGGATAGAAAATAAGAACCTATAATAACCATTTTATTTTTAGATGATTAATAATTATTAATGAAAAATAATTCTACAATCTACATGGCACTAGAGTTTATATAAATTATATATAAATCCCCTTATTATCTAATCTACCTTACACTAGAATTTATGTAA